>CM046042.1:500173-522673 GCA_025215565.1 Flaveria ramosissima
TATGTGCATCCGTGCATCCGTGCACCCGCGCGCCGCCCTGTCACCCCGCGTAGCATTCGTGCATCCGCACCTATGCGCATTCGTGCACACGTGCATACATACATACGTACATACATACATACATACATACATACATGCATACATGCACACATGCACCCGTGCATCCGTGCACCCGCGCGCCCCTGCGCCGCCCCGCGTAGCCTCTGTGCATGCAACATACATGCATACATGCATACATACATACATGCATGCATACATACATAAATACATGCATAAATACATACATACATGCATACATACGTACATACATATATACATACATACATACATACATACATACATACATACATACATACATACATACATACATACATACATACATACATACATACATACATACATACATACATACATACATACATACATACATACATACATACATACATACATACATACATACATACATACATACATACATACATTCATACATACATACATACATACATACATACATACATACATACATACATACATACATACATACATACATACATACATACGTACATACATACGTACATACATACGTACATACATACGTACATACATACATACATACATACATACATACATACATACATACATACATACATACATACATACATACATACATACATACATACATACATACATACATACATACATACATACATACATACATACATACATACATACATACATACATACATACATACATACATACATACATACATACATACATACATACATACATACATACATACATACATACATACATACATACATACATACATACATACATACATACATACATACAAACATACATTGTTGGTCCATGTGATCGAATTACAGTGCAAATGATATGAAGAATCGTTTAATATCCAACAAATATGCTAAACAACAATAATAGAGAGGATTGAACACAATAATAACTCATTCATAATAAGACTATGATCAATGACAATCAATAACAAAAAGCACAAGGATAATTCTGTGTATTAACTGCTTTGAAATGGTAACTTGCAACAATGTTAATCGAATGTTTATTTTTGCTTATAATAGGTCTTATGTTAGTTTCCTTTATGTATGTTATTAGCTTTATATAGTTTTGCAGTCTAGCGAAACTGTGAGCGAAACTATAGTAGTTTCACTCACAATTAGCTGTTTGGTTCGCCGAGCGAAACTGCTGTTTCTGCCCGGTGAAACTATAGTTTCGGCAGAACAGTTTCGCTGACGGCGAAACTGTCTGCGAAACTAAGACTGCTATATATACTTATGTTCATTTTCATTGTTGGGTAAGCTTGCAAAACCCTAATCTATTATCATTGTTGCAAGTTACCATTTCAAAGCAGTTAATACAATGCTTTTTGTTATTGATTGTCATTGATCATAGTCTTATTATGAATGAGTTATTATTGTGTTCAATCCTCTCTATTATTGTTGTTTAGCATATTTGTTGGATATTGAACGATTCTTCATATCATTTGCACTGTAATTCGATCACATGGACCAACAATATGGTATCAGAGCCTTAGTGCTCTTGATTTGTTGAGTTTTTGGTGGTTTTAGTTCAATATCTAGTTTCAATCAATATTCAGTGCATTATCAGGTGTTTTTGATATAGAAATTGATTGAGTTCTGCTAGTTTTTGGTTGTGGAAGATCTTCTAATCATCAGATCTCAAATTTATTGAGTATTTGATGATTTCAGATTGATTTTGGGTTGAAAAAGGGTTTTGGGATCGATCAGCGAAACTAAAGTTCTTACAGCGAAATTGTTAATCTTCTTCCAGTGAAACTATGGGTTATATTGCTATTGAAATCGTTCTCTAGTGGTTCTACGAAACTAGTCTTTTTGAACGAAAGTTCATCAGTGATTTTGAAGGGTTAACAAGCGAAATTGCTGCCGAAATTGTTTTTGAACGAAAGTTCAAGCTTATTTCATGCGAATTTACCAGCGAAACTAAGCCTGTTGTGACATTTGGCTAGCGAAAGTGCTGCCGAAATTGTCAGCGAAATTAGCTTCCACTGCGAAAGTATCAGCGAAAGTAGTTTTCAGCGAAATTGTCTGCGAAGTTACCTTTTTCTGCGAACGTGTCTGCGAAATTATCTTCTCTCTTGCCGAAACTGCATCAATCTCTGCGAAACTACCATTTCTAAGTTAACATCACTCACACTTGCTGATCTTGAAAGTGTTGCTCCCAATAGGCCTCCGAGACTCATTAGCGGAGACAATTTTGAAGATTGGAAGAGATGTCTCAAAGCCTTCTTCTTCTACACTGATCACAACCAATGGGAATCGATTACTTCTCGTCCTCACATACCAACGGTTACTGTTGGTGATGTTGTCTCTCAAAATAAGGACCCATCTTCCTATACTGAAAAGGATCTGAAGTTTATCGACCGTGACCAAAAGGCTTTTGGTGCTTTAACTCTTTGTCTGGCACCAGACATTTACAATCGTTTTGCAGATCATAAAATTGCTAAATCTCTTTACGATGCCCTATGTAAGTTTATGATGGTAATGCAGATTTGGTAAAGGATAAGAGCAATCAGGCTGAGAAGGAATTCAATTCTTTTGTTGGATACAAGAACGAGAGTTTGACAGATCTCACAAATAGTTTCTTAACTGTTTCAAGCACCTTAAAGAAATATGATGAAAGGCTTTCCAACAGTGAACAAGTTAACAGGCTTCTAGATTCTCTTCCACCTCAGTGGAGTCTTCAGGTAAGGATGCTTAAACATGAAAGAGGGTTCACAGACTATAAGCTAATGGATATTATCAATAAGCTGAAATCCTTTGAGTTGGACATGAAGAGGCGGGAATTTAACCAGACTATGATGCCCACATCTGGTTTTTCACAAGATGCTGCTTTATTGTCATCCTTTGCAAATTCTCAAATATAGAATTTAATTCCAGGAGGAATTAATACAAGTACTTTCTCAGGTGGAAATAGTAGTGTTGGAAGAGATCTGAGTAATTCTAAGGCCAATGTTGAAACTTCAGTCCCATCAGAAACAATGGCTCTTTTTGGAATGTTCGCTCAAAGCTATGAAGCACTTGTAGTTGGAGAGTTGAAAAGGAAGGGAATGACTATGGAAGACATGTATCAGGTGGATCTTGATGATCTTGAAGAAACTGATATTCAATGGTAGATGGCTATGTTGACCCTTAGAGCTCGAAGATTTATGGAAAGAACTGGACGAAAGAACTTTGGTGGTCAAACATCTAATTCAAAATTGGGATTTGATAAGTCCAAATTGAGATGCTTTAACTGTAAACAATTGGGACACTTCAAAAGTGAATGTCCATCACCAATTGTCACCGATTCCAGTAATTCAGGAGTTCCAAGACTGACAGCTGAGAAAGAGAAGGAATATGTGAATCACAAAAAGAAGACTGCATTGATTTCTAACTTTGATTGGAGTGCTAAGGTTGAGGAAACAAGAACTGAGATAAATCATGCTTTAGTTGCTGAGCTTGTTGAAAGGAATGAGAAGGAAGATGGTAAAGATGGATTTGACCTTTTCAAGGAATTCAAAAGGGAAGATATGTCATCTGTGAATGAGAAATAAGAAAAAGATGCTGGAATTGGGGAAGGTAAAACTGCAGGTTTAAGGGAGGAAGGAAGTTCATGCGCTGGGCAAAGAAAGGAATATGATGATGATGCTGCTACCGTTGAGGAAAAGAAGTCAAGTACTCCGATGTGCCAATGTGAAAAAGCCTTAGCTGTTGAAAGGATGGTGATGGGACTTCCACATGAGGTAATTCAGGATATGTGCTCATCTGCTTGTAAAATTAGATTATTTGGGATTTATAAAGCTAATCGTCTATTAATTGATAACGAAAAGGATTTAAAGTGAATCAATGATGAACTTAAAATCAATGAATCAAAATACTTTGTTAAATTAAACGAGGCTTTAAAAGAAAATGATCATTTAAAACGAATTGTTTTGGAAAGAAATGTTGAGATTAACACTTTGACTGAAAGAGTTGCCATTGCTGAATTTGAAGTAAGAAAACTTCATTCAAAGTTAGACAAATGGACCATTTCAGGAATGAAACATGATGATCTATGTAAATCTCAACGGGGAGCTAGGATTAAAACAGGATTGGGTTATGAAAACGTAAAGGTCTATCCTCCGCCTATTACATACTGTTATTCTCCTATGCCTGTTCCTCATCCTTCTAATGATTTAATCAAAACAGATACTGGCAGTATGTCTGCAGGTTTAGAGGATGTTAACTCTAAGCACGTTCGTGAAGACTATGACTATGGACCAACTAGTGGGCTTGGATGCACAAGTATTAGTACACCTGATTGTCAGAAGTCTGTTTTAGATCACAAGTCTAGTTTAAATTCTGTTTTTGTTTCTAGTTCTCCTGTAACAGACTCTGTTGTCTCATGTTCTCATGACGGTTCTATTTCATCTTTTAATTCAGTTCATTGTGGTGATGTCTTTTGTTCTGATGATGATTATGATGCAACTGATCTTTCTACAAAGTCAACCGAGCAAATTAAAACTAACTGTTTTGAAAAATTCTTTTCTCACCCCATTCCATCTTTCACTCCATCAAATATGCCTTTATCTGATGAAAGAATTAATTCTTCATCTGAAACTAGTACCAGTGGAACTAGTTCTACTGGTACGTCGGACGAACATTCATCTATTTATGTAAATAATAATTCTTGTTCAAATAAACTTCAACCTCGTGGCATGTATGAGACATTTAGTGACATTGATTCTAGTATATCTGAATGTGATGAGGAAATTATCATTGATCATATTCTTACCTCATCACATCACAGACCTAGATATAAACCTCATTGTTTCAGGTGTGGTCAAAAGGACCATCTTGTCAAGAATTGTCCTACATTGCTTCATGGTCATCTTAATAGGAACTGCTTTGGAAATATATTAACAAAATTGGTTAATAATTTCTTTTGCAAAAAATCTGCTTCATCTAAAGATAAAGTTGTTCAATCTTGGGTTCTTATTACACCTGGTTAATAGGTTCATTATTTCATTTCAGGAGTCATCCACTAAGATTGTAAACAGCTTGTGGCATGTAGATAGTGGTTGCTCCAAACATATGACAGGCTGAAAGACTTGCTGACCAATTATCGGGTTATTGATAGAGGATATGTTGCTTTCACTGGTGACAAAAAGGGTGGAAAGATGATTGGGCAAGGAGAAGTTACCAATGGTTCTCTAATATTGGAAAAAGTCAACTATGTTCCTGAGCTGACATTTAATCTTCTGAGTGTTTCTCAAATCTGTGATAAAGACATTCCAGTCTTGTTTAAATATGATGAATGTCTATTTTTAAAATCAGAGATTGATATTTCCAGATTTGATTTTTATGCGTGCTCCAAGAAAACATGACACATATCTTCTTGATATGAACTCCAGCGAGTCAAAATCTACTGCAACTTGTCTTCATTCTAAAGCTTCAACCTTTGAGTCTCTCTTATGGCATCGTTGATTAGGCCATGTTAATTTTAAAATAATAAACAAACTAGTAAAAAAAAATCTCGTTAGAGGACTCCCTTCAAAAGATTTTTCTGTTAACGAAAAATATATGGCATGTGCCAAGGGCAAACAACACAAGAAACCACATAAGCCCAAACTAGAAAATAACATAACTAGTCCTCTCGAGTTGTTACATACTGATTTGTTTGGCCCAATTAGCCTTAAATCTATTGCTAAAAAATCATTTTGTCTTGTTGTTACAAATGATTTCTCCAGATATTCATGGGTGAGATTTCTTGCACACAAAGGAGAGGTTGCTGAAGAATTGCAGAAATTAATTCTTTCTATCGAAACAATCAGCAAGAGAAAGGTTATGGGTCTTAGAAGTGACAACGGCACTGAATTCAAAAATCAGATTCTTGATTCATTCTGTGCTCAAAAGGGGATTGTGAGACAATTTAGTGCTGCAAGGACACCTCAAAAGAATGGTATAGTAGAAAGAAAGATTCGCACTCTCATTAAAGCTGCATGTACAATGCTGATAGAATCTTCGTTACCCATTATCTTTTGGGCTGAAGCTGTAAACTGTGCTTCATATGTTCTAAACCGAGTGTCGATTGTGAAGGACAAAATGAAGACTCCTTATGAACTTTTTCATAAGATGAAACCTCTAATTGACTTCTTTCGGCCATTCGGTTGCTCTTGCACTCTTCTGAATACTCAATCTCAAAAGACAAAGTTCGGTGCCGTATCTTGATAGGATCGGATCTAGTTTGATCAATTAGATTGGAATTTGCAGCGGAATATAACAGAAATTAGATCAAATTTAAGCAAGACAAGTATGAATATGCAATCACACAATGACGATTATAGAGAGAGAAATTTTCTGTTAATGGAAGATTTTCATTCACGCAAATGCTTCGGTTACAAAACAATTAGGTCAACACTCCTTTTATAAAGGAATGTGACGTCAGCTGATGTCACTTGATAGTGACATCTAACTGATTTAACAAACTACTGAAAGTAACTAATCTTTCCCTTTCTTTCTCATTGCAGCTGACCCATCTATTTTCAATCTCTTGAATCTCTAGCCGTCTGATCTCAGAATCAAGTTTGGCAGTGTCAAAGCCTTGTCTGAAGAGCTGATTAATGATCTTATCCATAGATCTGCTGTGTTGCTCATCAGCTTCTTTGATCAGTTCCTCCAACTTCTTCTCATCCTCAGTCTGTTCAGCACTTTTCTTTCTCTTGTAAGTGATTATCTCTTTTCCTTTCTTCTCTTTGGCTTCTTCCTCTTCAACTCTCTTTCTTTTATCTTCTTTCACTAACTTAGACTCCCCCTTTTTGGTTGCATTGGGTTCAGGGGTTGAATGTCAGAAAGTTTCTTGGAAACAACATCATCAACAAGGGTTTGAAGATTTGAGGAAATCCTCTCATCAATGGTTTGATGGACAATAGTAGTGATGATTGAAGTGATGAGAGGTAAGGAAAATTTAAATGCAGCAACCATTTGCTCAGAGGGGTTCTGTTCCTGAGAAATGGTGCCTGAAACAAAGGCTGGTGGCTGATTTGTTGAGAGTGGCTCAGTGTTTGGGAGAGCTTCAAAAGAAGCTGCCATCTGTGGGTGAATTGGGGCAGATGGACTTGATTCTTGAGACATTTTGGAAAGCAGTTCTTGTAGTCTGCATACTTCAGCCTCAAGAATGGTGTTTTGGGCTAGAACTTCAAAGAAAAAGCCCAGGTCATCATCAGTTTTAGCTGAATCAGCTGACCTCCTGAGTAAATCAGGATGAACATGTGCTGAGTGTAGATCAGTATTCACATGTGCCCCTTTGTCTTGGAACTGGGGACTTCCTGCCTCAGGATTAAGTCCTTCATTGGCAGTTGCCTCTGGTGAGGTCTTAGAGCTGATACCACCTTCATCCTGTTCATGTGCTGAAACAGGGGAAGAGGTAGCCTCACCAGATGTTCTAATCTCCTCCTCTACACTGGGAGATTGAACTTTGTAATCCCTATGCTGTGGGTTGTCAACTACATTATAATCCTCTCCCTCAGCTGTTGAGGTTTTCCCAGTGTTAATAGGTTTCTAGGGAGGGGTAGAGGAATGTAGTTGAGTCAGCACTTGTGCAATGACTGCAGTTGGGCTTGTAGGGGTGGTTTCAGTGGGAGATAAAGGTGAAAAGGATTGCACCTGGGGTGAATGGTGCTCTTCAATGGCAATCTTCTCAAGTGAGAGAGATTCCAGTAATGTGGTTTCCCCAATGTTGGTTGCATCAGGATCCTGTTGAGAGGATACCTGAGCGGTTTCAGCTGGTAGAGTCTTTGAAACTACAAGGGGATTAAGGCTAGTAGTTTCATCCCGCGTTTGTGCTGCAGGGGCATCATCAGGGGACTCAACTCCCTGAGTAGCCTTTTTGGTTTTCTTGGATTTTGGTTTGGAGGGGACTTTAGATCTGGAGGTGGAGGCTGTGGGTTCCCTCTGCTTGGGTTTTAGCAGTTTGGCAGCCTCTTTGAGTTGTGAATTTGAGTTGTGCCTGGAGTATACTTCTGGCAAAATTACCATAGCAGGGACTCCAAGGCCAACAAGGCCATCAGATTTTAATTGATTAATAATTATGGCCATAAGAAACCTTGGATATAATATCCATCTATTAGCCACAGGTTTCATTGCCAGATATTTTAATTCCAAAAATATTATTTCAGAAAAATATAAGCTTTGGCGTTCAAGGATAGAATACAATACCTGTTGCCACCTGGAGGACATTTGATCCCATGAAGATGTTTTGGGGGCAAGACAGACATTGATCATATGGAAAATGAGACGCTCAGCATCATGGAAGTGCTTCTTCATAATAATAGTAGCACTTAGGTCACCCTCATATCCATGGTTAACAAATGATAAATCAATGGTGCCTTTGGGGTATCTGGTGACATAGGTGGCATCTTTCAGGTCTAGGGTTTGGCGAATGATCTCAGAAGTGATGACCACCTTCTTCTGGTTGACAAACGACTGGAGAGTGATCGAGTCATCATTCTCTGCAGTATGAACAGTGACGTTTGTCCAGAATTGGCGAGGGGTATCGGGATAGATGGTAGGATTCAAGAGGAAGGTTGTGTGATATTAGGAATCAACCATCAGATCAATGGCAGCATCAAACTTGGTCCAAAAGGCTGATTTGGTAAGGTAAGCGACACAGTTGTGTCGAGGTTTGATTTGCATGGTCGCCATTAATGGAAGATGAACGTTTGGAAAGTGATTTATGAAAAGTTTGAAGTTAGGGTTAGGTATTTTATAGGTTATGAAACGTCTGAAAGAAAACAACTGAAAGTTTTGGTGTGAGTCATCAGTTGTTAGAAAACAACTAAAGGCATGGTTTTCACTTTCAGATGTTGTAAACAACTGAAGACTTGGTGTTAGTCATCAGTAGTTGTAAACTACTGAAGACTTGGTTTTGGCTTCAGTTGTTTTGAAATGAAACAGTAGTTGTTGTCGTCAATTCACAAAGTTCAGTTGTTTCAATGACCTTAACACTTACTCATCAGATCATCTGATTTTTAGATGTTTCATTGGTCATCAGTACATATCTATTAGAAAAGACAGCAGTAGTTTTAACTACATCAGTATTTTTCAACAAATGAAGTACTTCAGTACTTTTAAGTAATTTAGTCTTCAGTAGTTATAAAAACTGCTGAAGAGAAAATAACTTATCACCACTTATTTTTGACAGCTTTATACTAATGCTCATCAGTACTTATTAACTAAGAGCATCAGTAGTTGTCAAATCATTCTAGTTGCAGCATACCAAGCCTGAGCACAAGATTTTGGAAAGTTGCACTGTCCAAAGGCTTAGTAAATATATCTACAAGCTCATCAGCACTAGGCACAAACTTTGGATCAATCAGACCTTTTTCATAACAATCCCTGATAAAATGATGTCTGATCTCAATATGTTTGGTCCTAGAATGCTGGACAGGATTCTTAACAATACAAAGAGCTGAAGCACTATCCATCAGTAAAGGAGTCTTAGTCTCTGTAATGTCATAATCCAATAACTGATTTTGAAGCCAGAGTATCTGAGATGTACAGCTTGCAGCAGCAAAGTACTCTGCTTCAGATGTGGATGTAGCAACTGAAGTTTGTTTCTTACTCTGCCAAGAAACTAAACAGTTGCCTAGAAATTGGCATCCACCAGAAGTTGATTTTCTGGTTAACTTACACCCCGCATAGTCACTATCAGAGAAAGCAACTAATTTGCAAGAGTGCCCAGTGGAATACCAAAGTCCTAGAGATTGAGTTCCTTGCAAATATCTAAAGATCCTTTTGACTGCAATCATATGGGATTATTTAGGTGCAGCCTGAAATCTAGCACAGACACAAGTTGCAAACATAATGTCTGGTCTAGAAGCTGTAAGGTACATCAAGGAACCAATCATACATCTGTAAAGAGTTTCATCAACTGCTTTACCTTTCTGATCAGCATCCAGTTGTCTGTTGCTGCACATGGGAGTAGAACAGGGCTTACAGTTTTGTAAATCAAACTTGATCAACAAATCCTTTGTGTATTTTGACTGATGATTAAAAGTTCCATCAGCCATTTGTTTGATTTGCAAACCCAGAAAGAACTGTAATTCTCCCATGGCACTCATTTCAAACTTTTGTTGCATCAATTTAGTAAAGGCATCACACAACTGTGGATTAGAGGATGCAAAAATAATATCATCTACATAAATTTGAACAAGGAGCTTATGCATGCCTACTTTCTTAATGAACAAAGTTTTATCTATGGAGCCTCTAGTGAAATTATTTTGAAGAAGAAAGTTAGATAGTGTTTCATACCAGGCTCTGGGAGCTTGTTTTAACCCATAAAGAGCCTTATCAAGCTTATACACCCAATCTGGATGTTTATGATCTTCAAAACCTAGTGGTTGACACACATAAACCTCTTCTTTTATTTTACCATATAAAAATGCACTTTTGACATCCATTTGAAAAACTTTAAGGTTATGGAAAGCAGCATAAGCTAAGAACAATCTGATTGCCTCCAGTCTGGCTACAGGGGCAAAGGTTTCATCATAATCAATACCTTCTTCTTGTTAAAACCCCTGTACAACCAGTCTGGCCTTGTTCTTGACAATTTGGCCTTTTTCATCAGTTTTATTTTTAAACACCCATTTAGTGCCTATTGCACACTTACCTTGGGGTAGAGGAACCAGTTCCCACACTTGCTGCTTTTGAAACTGAAGAAGCTCAAGCTGCATGGCTTCAACCCATCCATTGTCCCTTAATGCAACATGATAGTTCTTTGGCTCTTGCTGAATGATGAAGAGAGCATAGAGACAGAAATTGGACAATTGGCTTCTTGTTGAAACACCAGCATTAATGTCACCAATGATCTGGGACATGGGATGATTCTTCAGTTCTTGATACTCAATAATATCTGTGCAAGTGTTTGTAGGAGATTCAGCAGCAACAGATGTTGATTCAGACTCTTGAAACCTAAAAGATGGCAGCTCAAATGAGTAGAGGATTCAGAGATTTCATCAGCATTTGTTGTGGATGGAACTGCTGAAGCTACAGGAACATCAAGTGTAGTAGACACAGGCAGATGATCACTACAACTTGCATTTATACCATCAGATGGAGATGATGGATCCTCAGAAACAATAACAGATGGAGACTGATATGGAACATATTGAAGTATGTCAAAAATCAAACAACTCCACAGGGTTTTGAGGAATTTTGTCTTTTGGAGATTCATTAAACTTGACATGCAAAGTTTCTTCAACAATCTTTGTTGTGCAATTAAAAACTCTGTATGCCTTGCAAGTAGATGAATACCCAACAAAATACCCTGCATCCACCTTTGATTCAAACTTCTGAAGTGGATTCTTTGTGTTAAGAATATAACAGGGACACCCAAATGCTCTAAAGAATGAAATTAGAGGGGCCAAATGATGTAATAACTCATAAGGAGTCTTCACAACCTCTGAT
This sequence comes from Flaveria ramosissima, assembly GCA_025215565.1. Lineage (NCBI taxonomy): Eukaryota > Viridiplantae > Streptophyta > Magnoliopsida > Asterales > Asteraceae > Flaveria > Flaveria ramosissima. The sequence continues at coordinate 511,676 of CM046042.1, forward strand.
TCACTAACACCCTATTCTGTACATAGCAAGTTGTGTTGACAGCTTCAGCCCAAAAGGTTAGTGGCAAACCTGAGTCAGCCAACATTGTCCTTGCGGCTTCAATAAGGGTCCTGTTCTTTCTCTCCACCACTCCATTTTGCTCAGGAGTTCTTTGAATGCTGTATTGTCTCCTGATTCCCTTAGACAAATAGAATTCATCAAGAGTGTGATTCCTAAATTCTGTGCCATTATCACTTCTCACACATTTGACTGGAAGTGAATGCTGCTTTTCCACATACAACACAAAATAAATGATGATTTGAGCAGCCTCATCTTTGGAATGTAAGAAAAAAGTCCATACATATCTGGAATAATCATCCATAATTACCAGACAGTATTTTTTCTTTGCCATACTCATTACTCTAACAGGACCAAAGGGATCCATATGCAGTAATTGCAAGCAGGTAGTGGACTTTGGTTCTTCTATTAGAGGAAATGAAACTTTCTGTTGCTTTCCTTTTAAGCAAGCTGGACAGTTGTCATCACATTTGAACTCCTTCAATGGCAAACCTCTCACTAAACCATGATGAATAAGCTGATTCATGTTTTTAAGATTCACATGACCAAGCCTTCTATGCCATAGTTCAGATTCTTGAGAAGAGGCTTTAGAGAACAGACATGGATGGCCTTTAAGATCAATTTTCTTTGATAAATCTAAGGCATATACTCTTCCAATCCTGTTGGCCTTCAGGAGAGTATATTCATCCAATATCTTGTCAATCCTGTTCAAAACTTTGGAAGACAGAATCCGGCAGTTCTGACTTGTGAAAAGTGCAACATGCCCTTTATCACACATTTGACTGACACTCAACAGATTATACTTGAGGTTCTCCACATGGTTAACATCATCAAACCTTATTTCACCATTTGATACAAACCCTTTTCCTATGATGTAACCCTTAGCATCATTTCCAAAAGAAACAAATCCCTTCTCCCTTGAGAGTAATCATGAAGAAGAGAGCTGCTCCCTGTCATATGCATAGATCCTCCACTGTCTACATACCAAATGCTTCTTTGGCATGCTGAAGAACCCTGCATTTTTCACAAAAATTAGTTTTGAGACCCAAACCATTTTGGTTTTGGGTTTGTTTTCATCAACAGATTTTAAACTAACTGATTTTGCATGATTGACAGCCTTTGAAGGTGTAGATGGTGCTGAAAAGGATTCCTTTGATTTTGGCTTAGTTTTCCTTTTCAGTGGTTTAATCATAGAAACATCTAATTGGTTAACTCTCCCCAACAGATGTTGAACCATCATAACAAGTTGTGTCTGATTGGTTGTCAAAGCTTTCAACTCAGTTGACACATCAGTACTTGTTGGTGATTTGTTCTTGTGATTCAACAAATCCTCCCTTTTAAAAGACACAGACTTAGTCTAGGTTTTTGATATTCCATGAGGAATATTTTCAGCTGTTTTGTGATAAACCCCTTCCTTCTTTTTAACTTTTTTGAAAAACTTTGGTTTATCAGATTGAGATGTTTGTGGTACAAACTTGGTTTGAAATTCATCTTTCATTTTATTCATTTTCTTCTTAATGATTTTATCTTTGTTGAATTTTAAACCCTTGTTATACCAACATTCATCAGTAAGATGATTAAACAAACCACATATTTCACATGGCTTTCTTTTCATCTTTTGTTGATCAACTGCTAAAGATGATGAAACTACTGAAGATTTCTTCTTCAGTACTTTCTTCCTTTCTGTACTTTTGGTAATTACTGAAGGATTTGCAACAACTGAAGATTTGTTCTTCTGAAGTTTTCTATCAGTACTTTTGAATTTCCTGATAGACTTTTTAGCAGTTGTCAAACAATGCATGTTTTCCTTTGATTTGAAATGCTCTTCAGGTGTTGTGTTTTGCCCTTCAGTACTTTGAGTACTTTGTGGGACAACACCTGAATTGCTTAGTTTCTTTTTGATCATGTGTTTAGAAACAGTGAGACATCAGCAATTTGATTAGCTGAGGTAATAACACTGACTTCATCCTCTGATTTTAATTATCACTTGAGGATGAGACACATGATGATGTGGTTTGGGAATTACAGTCACCTTCAGATTTTACTTCTAGCTTGGGAGTAAAATCTGTAGGAGGTATGGTATGATTATACCCAATCCCAAACTTCACATTTGAAGCTGTTTGCTTAGTGAGAAGCATTTCAAATCCCTTGCATGATGTTACCCAACGTTCACAATTAACTTGAGTAGCTGCAAGTGTTTCTTTGAGATTCTTATGATTCTCCAAAACGACCTCTACCTTTGCTTTTTCATCAGTGATTTGACATTTTAGTTTGTAAATCTTCTCATCTTTTTCTTTTAAAACAGACTCAAACTCAGCTTTTCTTTTGGAAATTACTTTCTCTAGGTCAAGGTTTTGATTAATTAAGGCTACATTTGCTTCCCTAATTGAAACAAAAGCAGCTATGCATGACTCAGAACATAACTTGGCCTTAGCCTCAGAAGATACCTGTGGTACCTGTGATGATGAAGTATTCAAAAGGGTTTTCACCACCATGTTGACCAGCACCAGTAAACAATTGTTCAGAATAACCAGAGACATCATCTGGTAAGCTGCTCCAGTCAACAACCCAGGGGTGAAAAAGCTCTGATGTGATTGAGATTGAGATTGTTGATTTGTTTGAGATGGTTGAGGATCAGGTAGAGCATGTGGTTGTTGAGCCATGGGTACAGGAACCTGACTAGACTGAGGCATGTAAAAACATGGATAAGGATATGGCATTGGACCTTGAGGAATAAAAAATGCAGGAGATGATTGAATTTGTGAGTGATGATCAGAACTGGTAGAATGTTGCCCTTTGGTTTGTGAGCTATTGCTTGGAAAAGTCACAAAAGGTGCAGATGAGTTAGATCCAGATGATCTACACTCTCTAGCAAAATGTCCAAGTCTATGGGACTTGTGACATCTCAACTTGCTCTTGTCAAAACCAACTTTGGTTTTGCCAAAGAGACCAGGGAATTTTCTATCTGTCCTTTTGTAAAACTTTTGAGATCTGATGTTGATTAATGCCATTTGACTCAAAATATCCATCTCTTCCAGATCATCATCAGCAATTCCTTTCAAATCATCCATCAAAAAGCACAAATTATCGATACTAGACCCTGAACTACCATCAACACTAACAAAAGCATGATCTCCACTGTTTGAAGAGAAATCTATATGCTGGTCATAAGAACTTTCTGATGTAGCATATTCTAACTCATGACCAACCAGAGCAGTGTTTCCTGGTACAAAGTCATCAGTGAGCTTTCCAGATGAAGCCAGTTTCCTTTTCTGTTCTATCTCTCTCTCAAATGTTAAGAGTTTCCCATGAAGTTGGGTAAGAGATAGAGTATCCAGATTTGCACTGGAGCGTAGGACAATGGTATATGTGTCCCATCTCTCAGGCAGGGATCTGAGGAATCTGTTGTTCATCTGACTGTTTGTATATTCATGTTGAACCATTTTTAGCTCAGATATCAAACAGGAAAATCGCTCAAACTGTTGAGTCAGTGACTCACCCTTTCTATGAGAGAATGTCTCATATTGCTGGGCAAGGATTTCTCTATTGTTTGCTAAGACCTCATCAGTTCCTCCAAATTGTTCTTTAAGAGCAACCCAGAGATCAAGAGCAGTTTCATGATGCATAAGTCCAGAGTAGATTTCATTAGGCAGTGCCATGGGCAAAATTCCATGGGCTTTAGCATCAATTTCAAACAGTTTTAAATCCTCATCAGAATATTGTTCCTTCTTCTTCGGAACCATCTCATTGGTTTCAGGATTACTCACCATAGGCTTATATGTTCCATGAACCACTGACTTCCAACAACCTGAACTGTTATTAGACAGGTGATGGAGCATTCGGCGTTGCCATATGTTATACTCACTCCTAACAAGCATCGGAGGCTTTGTTGAGGAGCCAGTATTGTGAGGATCATTGATTGATGTAGTCATTTTCACCAATTCAATCCAAATTCAATGAGATTATAATAAATCTAGCTCAAAAACTCAACAACACAATTTGAATCTCAAATTAATTGACCAGAAGCGACAGAAAATCAAACTCTATAACCAATTCTTGCAAATTTTCTAATTCGATCAAACTTAGATATCAAAAGAGCAGTTTCAATGATCAATTGTTAAATCGATCAATGATTAACCAGCTCTGATACCATTTGATAGGATCGGATCTAGTTTGATCAATTAGATTGGAATTTGCAGCGGAATATAACAGAAATTAGATCAAATTTAAGCAAGACAAGTATGAATATGCAATCACACAATGACGATTATAGAGAGAGAAATTTTCTGTTAATGGAAGATTTTCATTCACGCAAATGCTTCGGTTACAAAACAATATGGTCAACACTCCTTTTATAAAGGAATGTGACGTCAGCTGATGTAAGTGACATCTAACTGATTTAACAAACTACTGAAAGTAACTAATCTACTGAAGATGTCCACAACAATGAGGACACCTTCACAAAAAGCTAAGTGTAAACCAGAATTACAACTACTGAAACTCTAACATCTGAAGTGTAAGAACTTTACACGTTTTACAATAATAAAACTACTGAAAGGAAACTACTGAAAAGTAAAACATTACAATTATTGAAAGGAAACACTTCAGCTGTTTGAGACAACTTCTGAGAACTTGGTCTTCAGACTTTGTCTTTAACATATGTCTTCAGACTTTGTCTTCAGCTATTGTCTTCAGACTTTTATCTTCAGACTTTGTCTTCAGACTTTGTCTTCAGACTTTGTCTTCAGCAGATGTAGATCTCTTCAGTTGTTGTGATGTCTGTGGGAGTTAAAGGTTTTTCTGATCTGGCTCATTGGTTCTTTTGGTCCAACATATATGATGTGTTACTTTGTTGGTTACTCTTCTTCTCAAAAGGCCTATCGGGTTTATAACAAGAGAACACGTATTGTTCAAGAGTCGTTCTATGTTGATTGGCAGGAGTTTAACTCTTCTGATGTTTGATCTGAACCAACATGGTTCTTTGACTCCGATACTGTGTTTAATTCTTTCAATCTTCCAGTTTTCAACGATTATACGTCCACTCCAAATGCTCAAACCAATATTATCTCCTCCACTCGATCACCTGTCCATTCCAACTCGTCAGCAAATTATGCCATTTCTGCTGATGTTAGTTCGTCTTCTCCATTGCTTGATCTGGCACCAACACCTGATTCTTCTTCACCAACATCTCTTCCAACATCTCTTCGTTCATCACCTACATCTATCGACCCTTCACAACCTATTCCATCTCTCTCTCTCCCTCATCTAATCTTTCACAATCTGTGAGCGAAACTTCTCCAAACACCTTTCTTCAAACACCGACTACAAAACTTTGAAAGATCATCCTCTTGATAATGTTATTGGATCTATCACTGATGGTGTTCGGACGCGGAGTCAATCTGGTTTGAGTAATATCTGCCTCTTCTCTTGCTTTATCTCTCAAACTGTCCCGAAAAATGTGCATGATGCTTTACTGGATCCATGCTGGGTGGAGTCAATGCAATTGGAGCTTCAACAATTCAGAAAGCTTAATGTTTGGACCTTGGTTGACCTGCCAAATTGGTACAAAACGGGTGTTTAAGAACAAACCGGATAATTGTGGTGTGGTGGTGCGTAACAAGTCTAGACTAGTTGTGCAAGGTTTTGCTCAAGAAGAAGGGATTGACTATACTGAAGTCTTTGCTCCAGTCGCCTGTCTTGAAGCAATCAGGATTTTTCTTGCTCATGCTGCTCATAAATAGCTCAAGGTCTATCAGATGGATGTCAAGTGTGCTTTTCTCTACGGAGACATTGATGGGGAGATATATGTGTGTCAACCACCAGGTTTTGAGTATCCTGACTTTCCCGATAAAGTCTTAAAGCTTGACAAGTCTTTGTATGGTCTTCATCAAGCACCTAGGATCTTGTATGAGACCCTAACACAATATCTCTTAAGCAATGGTTTCTCTCGCGGTACCATCGATATGACTCTCTTCAAAAAGGAAGTGAATGGTGAAATGCTTTTTGTCCAAGTTTATGTTGATGATATTATTTTTGGATCTACCAATTCACTATTATGTTGGGAGTTTGAAGAAGTGATGCATCAACGGTTTGAAATGAGTATGATGGGAGAAATGTGCTTATTTCTTGGTTTACAAGTTGAACAAAAGCAAGAAGGAATTCTTATTCATCAGGAAAAGTATATTAAAGAAATCTTGAAGAAATTCAAGATGGACGACGCCTCTCCTGAGATGACTCCCTTTACTGCTCAGACTTGTCTCACTCCTGACGAGAACGGGAAACTAGTTGATCCTTATCTCTATAGATCTATGAACGGTTCCCTCATGTATCTTACAACAAGTCGTCCTAATATCACTTTTGCTGTCGGATACTGTGCTCGATATCAGTCGGCCCCAAAAGAGTCCCATGACAAAGCTGTCAAGAGAATATTTCGTTATCTCAAAGGCTCGTCCCGTTTAGATCTATGGTATCCATATGGAGGGAATTTTGATTTACATGCTTATTCTGACAGTGATTCTAATGGTTGCAGGTTAAACAGAAAATCGGTGTCCGGAGGGTGTCAATACCTGGGAAACTGTCTGGTGTCATGGCAGAGCAAGAAACAGACCACTGTCTCTCTTTCTACAAGAGAAGCAGAATACATTGCTGCCTCTAGCTGTTTTTCGCAAGTTCTTTGGATACAACACCAAATGATTGACTACGGAATTAACTTCCTGCACACGCCGTTGTTTTGCGTCAACGAAGCAGCTATTGGGATTGCAAAAAATCCTATTCATCTTTCCCGAACCAAACATATCGAAACACGGATTCATGCAATTCGTGATGCTCAAGAAAAGGGTTTTATCGATATTATACCCATTGACACAAAAAATCAAAAGGCAGATCTTTTCACAAAAACTTTTGATAAATCCCGTTTTTATGAATTGATCTATATGCTTGGGTTAATATCCTTTTAAACCTCCATTCAAAAAAAAATATATAAAAAATAATAATAAAAAAAATTTCTTTTAAAATAGAATAATAACAATAATCCTTTTAATAATATTATCCTTTTAAAATAAAATTTTGGGGGAGTAACTAAATAACCCGAGTGTTGAATCTGAAATGACGAGAAATGAATTTATATCTTCTGGATATGTTCCTTTATGCATGTCTGGTACTTAAATGAGAAATGATAGTAACTAATGCTGGTCTCTATTCCACATCTTATTTTTTATTGAATATTAAAGTCAACAAAACAAACAGATTCTTTAACGATATGCTTGGTAGGCTCTGCTTGAAGAATAAAGTATACAACAGCAATATGATTTAAATTAAAATCCCTGCTTAAGGATGTCTGGTTTTACGCGATCATTTTGGCCTGCACGAAAACTGAGTCCCAGCAAAAAGTGGATTGAGAATTGATCTTTGGCTCTTGTCCTGTACATTTGTGTCTTGTACTTGTGCTAATCTCCTCTGCTGTATGTAAGTACTGACCTGGAGTGATGATCTCCTTTGTTGTACGATAGTACTGACCTGGAGCTCTCATCGGCACATGATTAAATGGTCATCTCCTTTGTTTTACGTGAGTATAGACCTAGAGCTCTCACCATTTTGGTCTAAGTTGTGTCAAATCATCTAAATGATGAATTCATCACAGAAGGCAATTCTCTGTCAATAATTACTTGCACACTAATACACAAGCCTTGCTCAATAAAGATCGTAGCAAAATTCAAAAAATCCTGAGGTTGAGTGAGGGTTTTTGCCAAATGATTGTGGGGTCCTAACATTCTAAAGCATCTAATCGAACCTTAACAAATCATAAGCTGTTTGTTGAAAAAGGATAAGGCATGGGTTTAAGTGGGCAAATATATCAGCAATCGTTATTGATCTGTTTCTGAATTTCAACAGTTCGTTTGCAGATTGTGATTAGATTCAGCTATCAGTATGATCTCATTGCCGGTCGATGATTAAAGTCATCTTTGTGTTAATGCATATCTCGAGGATGTGATCTCTGATTGATTTAGATCTCAGTGTTTGAAGTTAATAAAAAATTGCAATTTCGCTCTTTGTTTCACTAGACAAAATTGCAATTTCGCTCAGCTCGCTCATTCTGTGCAAGGTCATTTTTTATCTGTGTATTACTTGGCGAAATTGCAGCTTCGCTTGGCAAAACTGTAAATCCGTCAGGCGAATCTATAGTTTCGCTAGCTGCGAAACTATATGTTATATAAGTGTTTTTGCGAAATTATTTTCTCATTTTCGCACAATCGACCTGTGATGTCCCTTAGGGTTTCTCCGTGAACTTTAGGTGATTTTGTGATTCTGTGTTTAATCTTTATGATTGATTCTTGATTCAAGTTCGCCAGTGAGTTTCGAACTTACGGCCATCCTTTAATCTTGTTAATATAATCTCATTGTGGGTATCTTTGATGGAGACTCTTTGGTAGCCTCGCTGTTCTTCCAGCGAAACTACCGATAATCCAACGAAACTGAATGAAAGTTCTTGCATCTTTAGCGAAACTGTAAGGTTATGCTGTCCATGCGAACTTAACAGTTTCGCTGGCTATTTTTCAGTTTCGCTTTGCCGAAACTATAGTTTCGGCTTGTCGAATCTACTTCATTGTTTGAGCGAAACTAATGTGATTTTGCTGGCGAAACTAGACTTTCGGCCGCCGAAACTATATATCATTCTGCAAAACTATAGTTTCGGCCAACGAATTTATTTTAGTTATTGTTTATTCTTTGTTCTTTTCTTATTTTTTAATTATTTTAGTACTTAATTCTTTGTTCTAATGTATTTCATTTGTATTTCAGATATAAATGGCAAATTTAATGTTCGATGAGAGGAATAATATCACTGCTATTCTGGATGATACACATCCTAAAGCTGCTGGGTTTAGAGACTTTATTAGATGGCTGCAAAGATCACCCATAGCTTATGCAGTATCTCATTCGACCACAATTTATGATCTTCATATCAGAGATTTCTGGAGATCTGCTGAGTACGATACATGAGGAAATACACAAAGAATTACTGCTAGAGTCTTAGATCACGAAGTGACCATTACTGCTGAGATTGTTCCGAGGATTTTGAGGCTAGAGGAGGATTCAGGAGATGAGGTCTCTATGTCTGATTCAGAGGTGTTCAAGGCAGTTAGAAGCATGGGCTATGAGGGGCCAGCTTTTGGTTCCCGAAAGGAAATCAAGAAGTCATTTCTCTCCAAGGAATGGAGATTTATTGCACACGTATTCATCATGTGTCTTGATCATCGTAAAGATGGGTCAGACGGACTAAACACTAACTGGGCAAAAGCGATGGTGTTGTGTTGCAGAGGAAAGAAGGCCAACATTGCTAAATTGATATTTGCCTGCATGGCTGAGAATGTGATGGCCTTAAAGAAGGATAAATGGCTGTTGTACCCTCGTTTTCTTCAAATGATCTTTGACGACCTTATACCAAATGTACCAAGACATGGAGAGGTGAAGAGGCTGGTACAAATAAACCCTCACATTTTTGCTGACTGCTGTGCAATTCGCCACGATTTTAGTTGAAAGATCACCCATCTTTGGGAAAATATGTATCCTCTAGAGAGATGGAATTATATTAGACAGGTGGATGAATCTGAGAACAAGAGGGCTGAAGAAACCATAGCACAACGATCTGAAGCAACCAAGAAAAGAAAGAGATATGCTAAGGAGAAAGATTATGACTTTGAGGAAGATATAATTGAAAAGGCTGAAGAGATAAGAATAGAGAAGGAAAGAAGATCGAAGAACAAAGCCAATACTTCAGAGACTGAGCGGCGTACTAAACATAGACATGAAGGATTCACTAAAAGAAGGGAGGAAAGAGGAACCTTGATGAAGATATGATTCGCATTCTTAATAGTTCGCTGGCAAACGAGCTGAGCATGATCAAGACTAAACTTACCAACCAAGAGATTCGAGAAAAACAAAAAGATGAGGTGATAGAGGGCATGAAGAAGATGCTTGTTGATCAACACTGCCTCCTGAAGAAGTTATTTGAGGAGATTGCACATTTGAAAGCTGCAGCCAACCTGAGTTAGATGGATAGAGCTGAATAGTTTGTAAAAGAGAAGGAGCCAGAAGAAATCACTCCCCTTTTCTAACATATGGAAGGGTTGAGTAAGCAGGAGGCTGACAAGAAGATTATAAGCTGGTGCTATAACCTCGGCCTAAAAATGTTCATGATAAAGAGGAGGGGGGGTAGTATTAGCTACATGCTTAAGAGGAAGGCTTTTAAGACCTTGCCTAAATGGGATCTTAGGTGGTTGGCAGCTATACACTTCTGAATGCACATCTCAGCGAAAGAGCCACTCTTCTGGAGAAAGAGATACAGAACGGGCTTAATGACAACTTTGAGTCGTTTGGTTACATGAAGGCAGAAATGAGGAGGTCAAAGAAAGACAAAGATTGGGAAAAGGGAAAGGGAAGAATTGTTCTGAGGGTTAAACCGCCAAAGACAGTGAACAGAGTGATATTGGCTGATCTCCTTCCCCAACAATTACAGGATTTCGAGAAATGGTTTTATGATAATAACACTGGGGAAGCTGTGACTAGGGTGAAGAATGGCAAAGAATTTAAAGTTTTTGATCCTATGGAGTTGTTCAGTTTCTGCGACGAAGATTTATTAGTGTTGTGTGAGAATCACATAAAGGCTGGGGCTGGGGAAGAGACTCAGAAAGAAGCTAGTCTCTTTATGAATGTAGCAAACAAGATCAGAGGGGTGAGGGCAGAAGTGACGAAATTAGCCGAGAGGGTAAGGGCCCAAGATGACCTTAACATGGATATTCAAGATTTGGCCAAGCAGTTTGAGAGGGCTAGTGGTCATCCCGAAGGAGCTCGTGAAGCAGGAGGAGACCATGGAGAATCATGTGCTGAAGCCTCTGAGGAAGTCGTTGCAGGAGGTGTAGAAGACAAATCAAATGCAGCAGAGGA
>CM046042.1:530173-545173 GCA_025215565.1 Flaveria ramosissima
GCGGATGCCTCGTATGCAGGATTGGATAGTGTGTTGATGCACGAGGGAGGTGATAGCCTATGCTTCTAGACATTAAAGGTTCACGAGTCCAATTATCCTACCTATGATTTGGAGTGGTTGCGGTGGTGTTTGCTTGAAGATTTGGAGGCACTACCTTTATGGGTGAAGTGCACTATCTTCACTGATCAAAAAGTCTGAGTATTTCTTTGACAAAGGAACTCAATATGAGGCAGAGGATGTGGTTGGAACTGATCAAGGTTATGACTGTGAAATTCTTATCATCCAGGCAAGCTAATGTGGTTGCTGACGCCCTAGCCGAAAAGGACACCCGAACCAATTCGGCGGAGGGCTTACCAATAATCATGACACCTGATGTTTTTAAACAAGTGAGGGAGTTCCAGATGGGCATTAAAGAGAGGCAGAGTCCTCTGAAAGGATGAACAGGACAAGTTTCAGATTTGGGGGAAAACACCCTGGGAGTTTAGAACCCGCTCTGGGCTGTTGGACCAAAAGAACCAATGAGCCGGATCAGAAAAACCTTTAAGTCCCACAGACGTCACAACAACTACTACTGAAGTCCACAACAGCTGAAGATAACACCTGAAGACAAAGTCTGAAACCAAGTGCTGAAGACAAAGTCTGAAGACAAGTACTGAAGACAAGTCTGAAGACAAGTGCTGAAGACAAAGTCTGAAACAAGTGCTGAAGACAAAGTCTGAAGACAATGCTGAAGACAAGTCTGAAGACACAAGTGCTGAAGACCAAATATCAGATGTCATAACAGCTGAAGAGGACTTCTTCAGTAGTTGTGACGGTTTACTTTTCAGTAGTTTTATTTTTATCTTTTCAGTAGTTTTGTAAAACGACTGAAGAGTTTGTTCTTCAGTCGTTGTAGTTTCAGTAGTTTCCTTTCAGTATTTTCATGTTTTATACTTAGCACTCTGACATGTTCTCAGTAGTTGTGAACATTTCAGTAGTTTGTTAAGTGTTAGTTATTTTTGTACTAGATCTGCTAGTTGTCACTATCCCGTGATTACAGCAGTGATTGCACTCTATATAAGGAGTGTCAACCTTATTGTAATAGTGAATGATTGAGCAATAATATTTGGCATTATTGAAACATTCCTTATCACAGAAATATATTCTCTCGTATTTGTTTACAAATATCAAACTCTTGCTATAATTTGTCTAATTCTTGATCTTATTCCGCTGCATTACTCTCTAATACATCAAACTTGTGATCGCTGATCCTGAAAATGGTATCAGAGCCGGTTAATCATTGATCGATCTAATAATTGATCATTGAAACTGCTCTTCAAGATCCAAGTTTGATTGAATTAGCATTTTTGCAAGAAACGGTTATAGAGATTGATTTTTCTGTGTTTTTAATCATTCATCCTGAGACTTATTCTTGGTTTTCATTGAGTTGTTGTGGTCTGTCTAAAATCTTTAAAAGCTTGAATAAATTGTTTTTGGACCCAAAATGACTACTCCTTCCAATGATCCTCACAATACTGGTTCCTCAACCAAGCCTCCAATGCTGGTTAGGAATGAGTATAACATATGGCAACGACGTATGCTCCATCACCTGTCTGTTAACAGCTCAGGTTGTTGGACATCAGTGGTACATGGTCCACACAAGCCTATGGTGAATAACCCGGAAACCAATCAAATGGTTCCGAAGAGGAAGGATCAATACTCAGATGAGGATAAGAAATGTTTGAGATTGATGCAAAAGCCCATGGAATTCTGGCCATGGCACTACCCAATGAAATCTATTCTGGGCTGATGCATTATGAATCTGCCCATGACCTCTGGAATGCCTTGAAAGAACAATTTGGAGGAACAGATGAGGTCTTGGCAAATAATAGAGAGATCCTTGCCCAACAATATGAGACATTCTCTCATAGGAAGGGTGAGACACTGACTCAACAGTTTGAGCGGTTCTCTTGTTTGATCTCTGAATTAAAATGGTCAAACGGTGAGTACACACAATCCCAGATGAATAACAGATTTCTCAGATCACTGCCTGAGAGATGGGACACATATACTATTGTCCTACGCTCCAGTGCAAATTTGGACAAACTATCTCTCACCCAACTCCATGGGAAATTGCTCACATTTGAGAGAGAGATAGAACAAAAAGAAAACTGTCTTCATCTGGTAAGCTCACTGAAGACTTTGTACCAGGCAACACTGCTCTGTGGTTAGTCATGAGTCAGAATATGCTTCATCTGAATGCCAGTATGATGAGCATATTGATTTCTCTTCAAACATTTCTGATTCAGCATTTGTGAGTGTTGATAGTCAGTTTACTGGGTGTAATAATGACAATCTATGCTTCATCATGGATGATCTCAAGGGGATTGCTGATGATGACTTAGAAGAGATGGATATTTTGAGCCAAATGGCCTTGATAAATATCAGATCTCAGAAGTTCTACAAAGAACTGGAAGAAAGTTCCCAGGACTCTCTGGCAAAACCAAAGTTGGTTTTGACAAGAGTAAGTTGAGGTGTCACAAATGCCAAAGGCTTGGACACTTTGCTAGAGAATGTAGATCATCTGGATCTAATTCCTCTGCACCTTTTGTGACTTTCCCTAGCAATAGTCAACAAAACAAAGGGCAACATCCTGTCAATTCTAGTCATCATTCTCAACTACAATCTCCTGCATATTTTGTTCCTCAGGGTCAAATGCCATACCCTTACCCTTGTTATTACATGCCACAAACCAGTCAAGTTCAAGCTCCTATGGTACCACAACCTCATGCACTTCCAGAACCTCAACCATCTCATCAACCTCCTCAACCTCAACAACATAGCTTCTTCACCCCTGAAGTTGTTGACTGGAGCAGCTTGCCAGATGACATGTCTGGTCATGAACAACTGTTCACAAGTGCTGATCAACATGGTGGTGATAGTCCTTTTGGGAATCTGGCACTTATGGCTCTGGAGTCAACTGAGGGTTCCTTGCTCACTGCATCATCTTCACAGGTAACTCAGGTATCTTCAGAGGCTAAAGCCAAGTTATGTTCTGAATCATGCATAGCTGCCTTTGTCTCTATTAGAGAGGCAAATGTAGCATTAATAAATCAAAAACTTGAGTTTGAGAAAACCATTTCCAAAAGACAAGCTGAGTATGAGTCTGCTCTTAATAGTAAAAATGATGATTTATAAGCTTAAATGCCAATTAAATGATGAAAAGGCTAAGCTAGAGGTTATTCTGGAAGACCAGAGAAGTCTCAAAGAAACCCTTGCAGTCACCCAAGTAGAGTGTGATCGATGGGTACAATCATGCAAAGGTTTTGAAATGCTTCTTAGTAAGCAATCAGCTTCCAATGTGAAGTTTGGCATTGGTTATAATCACACTGCTCCTCCTACAGATTTTGCTCCAAGAGTAGAAGTGAAATCTGATGGAGAAAGCAATAACCAATCCACCTCATCATGTGATTCACTTTTTGATAGAGCATCATCAAAAGTAGAAGTCAGCACTAAGCCCTCTCAGAACCTATCAGCTGATGTTGATGGTTCCATTGCTGACACTCACATGATCAAAGAGTCAAATATCACATCATTTGAGTTACTGAAGTCCTGAAAGGACTGGAGAGCAAGATTTAACACCTGAAGTTCAAACTCCAACTACTGTCAGCACTGAAAAGAAGAAAACTGTCAGTAGAAAGAGTTTGAAGACTACTAAAGAGGAAGTCAAGAAAGCAAATAATGCTTCCAAAGTACTGAAGAGCAAGTCTTCAGTAGTTTCATCCTCTTTAGTTGATGATCAACATAAGATGAAAAAGAAACCATGTGAAGTATGTGGTTTGTTTAATCATCTTACAGATGATTGTTGGTACAAAAGAGGATCCAAACTCAAACATAAAGAGGAAATTAAAGAGAAAATGGTTAAAATGAAAAATGAGTTTGAAGCCACATTTGTACCAGCAACATCAAATCCTGTAACCCTAAGTCCAAAAAGAAATCCAAAAAGGAAGGGGTTAAACAGGTAACAGCTGAGATTGCTCAAAAGAAGAAGGTGCAACATAAGAACTTATCAAACTCAAATGCTAATGTGTCTGAAGAGCTGAAAGCTTTATCACAAAATCAGACACAGCTGGTTATGATGGTTCAACATCTATTGGGAAGAGTTAACCAATTAGATGTTCCTATGTTGAAACCACAGAAAAGGAGGTCCAAGCCAAAGGATTCCTCTTCTTCACCATCTTCTTCCTCTCAGGCTGTTATTTCCAACAAACCTGTTAGTCTACCATCTGTTGATGTGAACAGGCCCAAAACCAAAAAGGTTTGGGTCTCAAAATCTAACTAATTTGTTTTGTTCTGCAGGGTTCTTCAACATGCCACAGAGGCATCTGGTATGTAGACAGTGGAGGATCCATGCATATGACAGGAAACAGATCACTTCTTAATGACTACTCTCAAGGAAGGAAGGGGTTTGTGTCTTTTGGCAATGATGCAAAGGGTTACATCATCGGCAAAGGCTTTGTTTCCAATGGGGAAATAAAGTTTGATGATGTTAACCATGTGGAAAATCTCAAGTACAACCTCTTGAGTGTCAGTCAAATGTGTGACAAAGGCCATGTTGCTCTTTTCACCAGTCAGAACTGCCGGATTCTGTCATCCAAAGTTCTAAGTTTGATTGATAAGGTGTTGGATAAATACACTCTCCTTAAGGCCAACAGGACAGGAAGAGTGTATGCCTTAGATCTTTCCAAGAAAATAGATCTCAAAGGCCATCCTTGCCTATTTTCCAAGGCTTCCCCTCAAGAATCTACACTATGGCATAGAAGGCTGGGTCATGTTAATCTCAAAAACATAAATCAGCTGATAAACCATGGTTTAGTAAGGGGATTGCCTATGAAGGAGTTCAAATGTGAAGATGAATGCACTGCTTGCTTAAAAGGAAAACAGCACAAAGCTTCATTTCCCTCCATAGAAGAACCTAAGTCCAATGCCTGCTTACAGCTTCTTCACATGGATCTCTTTGGTCCTGTGAGAGTGATGAGTATGGCTAAGAAGAAATACTGTCTGGTAATTGTGGATGATTACTCCAGATTTGTATGGACTTCTCTTCTTGCATTCAAAGGATGAAGCAGCTCAGAAGATTATCAAATTTGTGTTGTATGTTGAGAAGCAGTATTCCCTCTCAGTCAAGTGTATTAGAAGTGATAATGGAACAGAATTTAGAAACAATACACTTGATGAGTTCTACCTCTCAAAGGGAATCAAGAGGCATTTTAGCATTCCAAGAACTCCTGAACAAAATGGAGTAGTGGAGAGAAAGAACAGGACCCTTATTGAAGCTGCAAGGTCCATGTTGGCTGACTCTGGACTGCCAATGACTTTTTGGGCTGAAGCTATCAATACAGCTTGCTATGTACAAAATAGAGCTCTAGTAAATAAGAGGTTGATGAAAACTCCATATGAAGTTCTTCATCATTTGGCCCCTCTAATTTCATTCTTCAGAGCTTTTGGATGTCCTTGTTTCATTTTAACACACGGGATCAACTCCAAAAATTTGATTCTAAGGTGGATGCAGGGTACTTTGTTGGTTATTCATCAACTTGCAAAGCATACAGAGTCTTCAACTGTAGAACAAAAATGGTTGAAGAGACTCTACATGTTAAGTTTAATGAATCTCCAAAGGACAAGATTCCACAAAGCCCTGTGGAGATATTTGATTTGGACATACTGCAATATGTTCCTTATCAAACTCCTGCTGTTTTCCTGTCAACAGTTCACCACCTGGTGGTACTGCTGGTACTGTGATGATGATGATGATAGTAGTACTCACCTCTTCAAGTTTAGTGATCAACTGCCTGATTCAGCTAGACCTGATGTTCCTGTAGCTCCAGCAGCACAATCCACAACAAATGCTGATGAGATTTCTACAACTTCAACTTCCTTTGAATTACCATCTACTGATTGGTTTCAAGGAAATGCTTCACCATCACCATCTGTTGCTGCTGAGCCTGCTACAAACACTTGCACTGATCTCATTGTGTACCAAGATCTGAAGAATCACCCTATGTCTCAAATCATTGGTGATATCACTGCTGGAGTATCAACAAGAAGTCAATTGTCAAATTTCTGCTTCTATGCTCTCTTCATCAGTCAGCAAGAGCCAAAGAATTATCACATTGCTTTAAAGGACAATGGATGGGTTGATGCCATGCAGCTTGAGCTTCTTCAGTTCAAGAAACAGCAAGTGTGGGAACTGGTTCCTCTACCTCCAGGTAAGTGTGCAATAGGCACTAAATGGGTGTTTAGGAACAAAACTGATGAAAATGGGCTTATTGTTAAGAACAAGGCCAGACTGGTTGTTCAGGGGTTTGCACAAGAAGAAGGTATTGATTATGATGAAACCTTTGCCCCTGTAGCCAGACTGGAAGCAATTAGATTGTTTTTAGCTTATGCTGCTTATCAAAATCTTAAAGTTTTTCAAATGGATGTCAAAAGTGCATTTTTGTATGGGAAAATTAAAGAAGAGGTTTATGTATGTCAACCACCAGGTTTTGAGGACAATAAGCATCCTAATTGGGTGTATAAGCTTGATAAGGCTCTTTATGGGTTGAAACAAGCTCCTAGAGCCTGGTATGAGACATTATCAAACTTTCTTCTTGAAAATAATTTCACTAGAGGTTCCATAGATAAAACTTTATTCATTAAGAAAGCTGGGCAGCATAATCTACTTGTTCAAATTTATGTAGATGATATTATTTTTGCATCTTCTGATCCACAGTTGTGTGATGCCTTTACAAAGTTGATGCAACAAAAGTTTGAAATGAGTGCCATGGGGGAATTACAATTCTTTCTGGGTTTGCAAATCAAACAAAAGGCTGATGGAATTTTCATTCATCAGTCCAAATACAAAAAATCTTTTGGAAAAGTTTGATTTACAAAATTGTAAACCTGTTCTACTCCCATGTGCAACACCACACAACTGGATACAGATCAGAAAGGTAAAGTGGTTGATGAAACACTTTACAGATGTATGATTGGGTCCTTGATGTACTTAACAGCTTCTAGACCAGATATTATGTTTGCTACATGTGTTTGTGCTAGATTTCAGGCTGCACCTAAGGAGTCTCATTTGATTGCAGTCAAGAGGATCTTTAGATATCTGCAAGGCACTCCATCTCTAGGTTTATGGTATTCTACTAGACATTCTGGTAAATTAGTTGCTTTTTCTGACAGTGACTATGCAGGGTGTAAGTTGACCAGGAAATCAACTTCTGGTGGATGTCAATTCCTAGGCAACTGTTTGATTTCTTGGCAGAGTAAGAAACAAACCTCAGTTGCTACATCAACTGCTGAAGCCGAGTACATTGCTGCTGCAAGTTGTACATCTCAGGTATTATGGCTTCAAAACCAATTATTGGATTATGGCATAACTGAGACTAAGACTCCATTGTTAATGGACAGCTCTTCAGCTCTTTGTATTGTCAAGAATCCTGTCCAGCACTCTAGGACTAAACATATTGAAATTAGACACCATTTTATTAGAGATTGTTTTGAAAAAGGTCTGATTGATCCAAAGTTTGTTCCTAGTGCTGATGAGCTTGCAGACATTTTTACTAAGCCTTTGGATAGTTCAACTTTCCACAACCTGGTGTTAAGGCTTGGTATGCTGCAGCTAGAATAAGTGACAACTACTGATGATCTCAGTAATAAATACTGATGATCATTGGTAACCATGTCATATATAAGTACTGATGAGTTCCTTTCCCCTCAGTAGTTTTTATAACTACTGAAGGCTACATTCCTCACAAGTACTGAAGTACTTTATTTGTTAAAACAGCTGATGTAGTTACAACAGCTGATGAAATCACAACAGCTGATGTAGCTACAACTACTGATGTCAGAAATGCAGATAAGTACTGATGACCAATGAAACCTCTGAAACTCAGATTAAGTCTGATAAGTGTGGAGGTCAGACTGAAACAGCTGAAAAGCTATGAATTGACGAAAACAGCTGATGAGTAATTTCTCTTCAGTTGTTTCTACAACTGCTGTTTCTAAACAACTGAAGCCAAACCTATGTCTTCAGTAGTTTACAACTACTGAAGACTAACACCAAGTCTTCAGCTGTTTACAACAACTGATGACAAAACCACTGTCTTCAGTAGTTTCACAACTACTGATGACAAACACCATGTCCTCAGTTGTTTCACCACTGAAGTCAAAACTGTCTTCAGTAGTTTTATAACTACTGATGACTAAATCAGAGACTTCAGTTGTTTCAACGTCTGACGGTTAAAACCAAGTCTTCAGTTGTTTTATAACAACTGATGATCACACCAATACGGTCAGTCATTTCAAACCTCTGAAAGTTAATGCCACGTCATCAGTAGTTTCAACAAATGATGACTAACACCAAAACCTTCAGTCGTTTCATAACCCTACCCTATAAATACCTTATCCCACCAGAGTTTTTCTCACCTCTCCTCTCAAACCTAACGTTCAAAAACTCTGTAACCTCTCTTCATCCATGGCGACCATGCAACTAAAACCACGACACAACTGTGTCGCTCACCTCACCAAATCGCCATACTGGACCAAGTTTCACAACGCCATTGATTTAATGGTCCAGTCACCTTACCAAACAGCTTTTCTGTTAAACCCCACCATATATGCCGAATCTCTTAGCCAATTCTGGACAAACGTCACTCTTGTCTCTGAGGAGAATGACACAGAGTCTCTTCAATCGTTTGTCCATAACCAAAAGGTGGTCATTACTCCAGACATTCTTCGCCAAACCCTCAATCTGGATGATGCCACTTTCCCAACTAGTTATCCAAAGGGCACAACAGATCTATCATTTGCCCACCATGGATACGAAGGTAACCTGAGTGCCTCTACCATATTGAAGAAACATTTCCAGGATGCTGAACGGCTCATCTTTCATATGGTAAATGTCTGCCTGCCCCCAAGACTTCATCATGGGATCAAATGTCCACAAGGTGGCAACAGGTATTGTACTCCATCCTTGAGCAACAACCTTTAATTTTTCTGAAATACTATTTTTAGAGCTCAAGGATATGGCCCAAAAACAACTTGCTAACCGTTGGATATTATATCCTCGGTTCATAATGGCCATAATTGAAAACCAGCTTCAAGCTGAGGGACTTGTTGGCCTGGGAGTCCCTGCTATGGCTGTATTGCCTGAAGTATACTCCCGGCACAACTCTGACCAATCACTCAAAATGGCTGCCAAGCTGCGCAAACCCACGCAGCTGGAACCCACAGCCACCACCACAAGATCCAAAGTCCCCACCAAACCAAAAACAAAACGACCCAAAACAGCTATTCAGGGAGATGAGTCCCCTGAAGATGCTCCTGTACCACCAAGACAGGATATACTTGCTGGTGTAAACCCCCCAGTAGTATCAGAGACTCAACCAGCCACAGCCGCTCAGGATTCCTCTCAAAAGGAGCCTGAAGCAACCAAAGAAGGGGTACCCACAAATCTGGAATCTTCCTCATTTGAGGAGATTGCCATTGAAACGCACCATTCTCCCCAGGTGCATACTGATTTTACCCTATCTCCCCATGAAAATGCCCCCCAAAGTCCAACACTTATAATTGCAAACGTGTTGACTCAGCTGCATGCCTCTCCTCCTCCCCAACAACCACCAAAAGGGAAAACCACAGATATAGAGGAAGAGGATCAACATGCTTCTGACAACCCACAGCACAGGGGTTTAAATGTTCTGTCTCCTGGTGTAGATAAGGAGATCAGAATATCTGGTGAGGCTGCCACCTCTTCTGCATCAGCACATGATCAGACTGAGGCTGGTAACATTGCTAAGACCTCATCAGAGGCAACAGCTGATGAAGGACATCGTCCTGAGGCTGGAAGTCCCCAGTTCCAAGAAAAAGGGGCACATGCTACAACTGGTCTACACCCAGGGCATGTACATCCTGCTACAAGCAGGAGGTCAGGTGATTCAGCATTGCTGATGATGACCTGGGCTTCTTCTATGATGTTCTAGCCCAGAACACAATTCTTGAGGAAGAAGTCAGTAGACTACAAAGACTACTTGACCAATTCTCTCAAGAAGCAAGTCCATCTGACACCAACATACACCCACAGATGGCACCTTCACCTGAAGGTCTCCTAAACACTCAGCCAATCAAAACTTACAACCCACCAGCCTCTACTTCTGGCACTGCTTCTCAGGGACAGAACCCCTCTGAGCAAACAGCTGCTATCTTCCAGAAATCCCTACCTCTCATCACCCCAATGATCACAGACATTGTGATCAAAACCATGGATGAGAGGCTTCCCTCAATCATACAGCCCTGGTGGAGGAGATTGTGAGCACAAGGCTTTCTACTACTCAAACCCTTGCAACCAATGCAACCAAAAAGGGGGAGAGTCAGTTAGTGAAAGCAAAAGGGAAGGGCATACTGAAAGAACAGGAGACTGAGAAGGAAGAGGAGGTTGTGAAGGAGACTGAGAAGGAAGAAGAGTATGTGAAGGGAGCTGACATTGATCAAGTGAGTGAAAGTCACAAAGACTTTCATATCACATATAAGAAGAGGAAGATTGAAAGAAAAGAAAAAGAACTCCAAAAAGAACTCAAACTTGATGAGATGATCAAAATGGCGGATGCTACACATAGTAAATCTATGGACTCCATTATTGATCAACTGTATAGACAAGGGTTCGATACTGCACAGCTTGACTCAGAGATTAGAAGACTTGAAGTTGAAGAAATTAATTCAAGATGGGCAAGTTATGATGTATTAGAAAGAGAAAGACTGGAGATCATGATCAGATTCATTGCAAAGTATCTTGGGAGATCATTGATAGAGATTAAGTCATGGACCAGGGACAGTATCTTGGCAATAACCACCAAGATCTGTACGTCTGAAGCATACACTAAGGGATTAGTGATTGAAGCACAAATGAAGCAGGTGCTGGGAACAGAAATGAACTAGCAAAACACTCCAAAGCCTCACTCACTACAAGAATGCTAGAACAACCTGCAAAACCTACCACTTCAAAATCACCACTACCACAACCCATTAAACCAACTCCTTTACCCTCAAAACCAACAGCCGATGATGCATCCAAGAAGAAGAAGAGAAGGATGTTGAGGCTAGAAGAAGAAGAAGAAGAGGATGATGAGGAAGAAGATAGGCTGCCTCTTTCTGCAGTCCTAACTTTGCCTAAAGCCAAATCTATGCCCATCACTCCCACCTCACAGATGGAGACTGTGAGAGTTAAGATAGAAGAAGAACAGCAGCAAAGGCTTCATGATGAGGAAATGCTGAAAAGCATAGACAAAACTTATGCTGCTTCTTCATCAATAATAAGTATGAAGAAAGAAGCTCTGAGACTGTACACCCTTGCCAACACATTTCAATATCAAAAGGAAAAGGTGAGGATATGGCCTGATCCTAGGGTGGCTCACAGAATTGTGAAGAAAGACATTCCTGCGAGATACAAGGGCCAGATAAAAAGGATCGTAGATGAAGAGATCACAGTGGTCCTTGTAGTATCACCCTGGGAAATTGTAGAAGATTTCAAGAAGGCTTATGAGACTAAACAGCCACCCCAAAAGATGTTAGAGAACAGAGTTATTAAAAAGGGGTTGGTCTACAAGAAGCTTGAGAACTTCAAACAAAATGAGCTCAGTCTGTTACTTGAAGGTACTCACCCAGATGAGTTTGCATACAGACAGATTACAATAGTTGAGCTCAAAAATGGCAAACAGGCCAAGTACATTTCAGAGCTGTATGGGCGTGAAGGATTGTTTGATGGTGAGAGAATCTTACCATGGAAGAACAAATCATGTTTCTCAGAGCATACACCAGAGAATCCTACAGGCTTATACATGGGAAGTAAGTCTCATGGATGGGGGAACAGCTCAGTGTCCAATTCCCTAATACAGAGCTCCCATCCATACTTTGCCAACCAAATCATCAGAGACTTATTTCCAGGCCAGTGCTTATATGGGTCATCTTCTCAACTGATCAAGAAGGAAAAAGACCAACCATTTTGCCAACAATAAGTGGGACCTCAATAAAGTTAAAGGTTTTGGCTGCATTGGTTCAGGGGGAGTTTGTTGGACCAAAAGAACCAATGAGCCGGATCAGAAAAACCTTTAAGTCCCACAGACGTCACAACAACTACTGAAGTCCACAACAGCTGAAGATAACACCTGAAGACAAAGTCTGAAGACACAAGTGCTGAAGACAAAGTCTGAAGACAAGTACCGAAGACAAAGTCTGAAGACAAGTGCTGAAGACAAAGTCTGAAGACAAGTGCTGAAGACAAAGTCTGAAGACACAAGTGCTGAAGACCAAATATGAGATGTCATAACAGCTGAAGAGGACTTCTTCAGTAGTTGTGACGGTTTACTTTTCAGTAGTTTTATGTTTTATCTTTTCAGTAGTTTTGTAAAACGACTGAAGAGTTTGTTCTTCAGTCGTTGTAGTTTCAGTAGTTTCCTTTCAGTAGTTTCATGTTTTATACTTAGCACTCTGACATGTTCTCAGTAGTTGTGAACATTTCAGTAGTTTGTTAAGTGTTAGTTATTTTTGTACTAGATCTGCTAGTTGTCACTATCCCGTGATTACAGCAGTGATTGCACTCTATATAAGGAGTGTCAACCTTATTGTAATATGTGAATGATTGAGCAATAATATTTGGCATTATTGAAACATTCCGTATCACAGAAATATATTCTCTTGTATTTGTTTACAAATATCAAACTCTTGCTATAATTTGTCTAATTCTTGATCTTATTCCGCTGCATTACTCTCTAATACATCAAACTTGTGATCGCTGATCCTGACATGGGCGAATGTGGATCCCTCTCTACGGGGATCTGAGGGACAAAATCATGGATGAGGCTCACAAAACTCGATATTCCATACACTCCGGTGCCACAAAAATGTATCAGGATCTGAAGAAATATTACTGGTGGCCGGGAATGAAGCGAGACGTGGCTAAGTACGTGAGCAAGTGTCTGACTTGCCTGCAAGTGAAGGCAGAACACCAAAAGCCATATGGGAAGATCTAGTCTTTGGATATCCCTGAATGGAAATGGGAACACATCACAATGGATTTCATCACGAAGCTGCCTCGCATGGCGAGGGGAAGCGACACAATCTGGGTGATTGTTGACCGTCTAACAAAGAGCGCCAATTTCCTACCAATTCATGAGACGTATTCCTCTGAGAGGTTGGCAGAGCTATTTATCAAGGAGATCATGGCTCGTCACGGCGTGCCAGTGTCTATCGTTTCGGATAGGGACACGCGGTTTACGTCCAAGTTCTGGAAGAGGTTTCACGACTCAATGGGGACTAGACTGCATATTAGTACGGCTTACCATCCCTAGACGGATGGCAAGTCGGAAAGGACGATCCAGACTTTAGAAGACATGCTACGAGCCTGTGTAATCGACTTTGGAGGAAGTTGGGATGAGCACTTACCGTTGGCGGAATTCTCATATAATAATAGTTACCATGCCAACATTGGTATGCCACCTTACGAAATGTTGTACGGTAGGAAGTGCAGGACGCCCGTGTGTTGGGCTGACATCGGGCAAAAGGAACTGGGGAGTCTTGAAGTGATTGAGGTCACAACTGAGAAGTTAGATAAGATTAAGGCGTTCATGAAAGCTGCAAAGGACCGCCAAAAGTCTTATGCTGATAAGAGGCGTAGGCCGATAGAATTTGAGGTTGGTGACAAGGTTATGCTCAAGGTATCGCCCTGGAAAGGGATCATCAGGTTTCGAAAAAGGGGAAAATTAAGCCCAAGATTCATAGGGCCATTCCGTATTATTGCAAGGGTAGAAGAAGTGGCCTACAGATTAGAACTACCTGATGAGTTGAGTGGAATTCACCCTACGTTCCATATATCTCATCTCAGGAAATGTCTAGCAGATAATGATGCAGTTGTACCATTAGAAGACATTGAAATCGACGAACGGCTGAATTATGTAGAGCAGCCGGTGGCCATCCTTGATTGGAAAGAGAAGCACTTACGGAATAAAGTGGTTCCACTAGTACGAGTACAGTGGAGACACAGAAAAGGATCAGAATCTACGTGGGAGACTAAGGAGGAGATGAGGAAATTTTACCCTCAATTGTTTGATGACTGACTGGTTTCGAAGACAAAACCTAAATAAGTGGGGGAGACTTGTAACACCCTGAAAAGTCGAAACGAGTCATTAAGGATAATGGGCTTAATTGATGGTATTAATAAAAAGGGAAATGGGTTATGGGCCAAATTGGGTTTATGGGCAAGAGCCTAAGTGATTAAGGCCCATAATCAGCCCTTAACCTACCTAAATCAGCCTCCATCTCCATCATTTGAACCCTAGCTCCCAAAATTCATAGAGAGAGAAAGTAGAGAGAGAAAGTGAAGGAAACTCAAAATTTGAAGCTTCCAAGGTTAAGAGATTGAAGATCTGGGTGTTGGAGCATCAAGACCTAAGAAAGAAGCAACAAATCCAGGTAAGAATCGACCTCTAAACCCTTTTGTAGATCAAACCCGGATTCTAGGGTTTTGGGTTTTGAAAAGTTGCAAAGAATCGCATAAAGGTCACATTTTTACGTATGAAAACATGTATAAAGCTTAGATTAGCCTCATGGATGATTAACTAAGAGATTGGACGTAAAAGGTTATGATTTTGGGTTAAAACGGACTGGTTCGTAATTTTTATGCGATCTGCGAAACTTTATATGCATCCAGCGAATTTGCATATTCAATCAGCGAAACTATGAGGACTTCCTGCGAAAGTTGGGCGAAACTGGCAGCGAAGATGCCAGCGAAACTGCCAGCGAAGGTTCCAACGAAACTAGCAGCGAAACTGCTGGTGAAACTAGCAGCGAAACTGTTGGCGAACCTAGCTGCGAAATTGCTGATCTTGCAGCGAAATTAGCAGCGAATTTAGGTAGAAATTAACCCTTTTAAGTGTCAGCTTATCTGCAGGCTGTGTAGAGTGATCCTAGCCCTGTAAGATTAGC
>CM046042.1:550173-611121 GCA_025215565.1 Flaveria ramosissima
GTCGTGCGATTGAACCATGCGGTTGATCCATCCGCACGACTGAGTGTTCAGTCGTGCGATTGAGTCAATCTAATGTGTCAATCATACGACTGATCCAGTCTCCTGGTTCAGTCGTGCGATTGAGTCAATCGTATGAAGTTATTCATGCGTGTGGTCCAATCGCATGGGCCATCCGCATGAGAACTTCATTAAGTTAAGTTTGAATGTTCTATTTAATATAACTTAATGTGCACTCATTCAAACATTCATAAACCCAATTAATTCAATCACAACTCATTAATGAAATATTAAACATTACAAGTAACAACCAATTCATATCATTTCATTAATCAATTACAATTACATCAAAATCAGACAGACAAGTTCATTACATTACAAATCATGATCTAGGGACATACATGTATCAACAAACTCCCCCTTGGACCTAGATCTATCTATTCTCTTGTCTTCTGCATCACCTCCTTATACTTCTTGTACTTCTCCTCTTTAGTGACTCCTGCGTGTATCTCAAAAGCAAAGCAGAGTCTTATGACATTTTGGAATTGGAGGGCTTGTACAATATCTTGCATGTCATAGAATAGTGGCCACTTATATAATGTGTAGACATCATTAGCAGATAAGTTGGTTAGCCACATTGGGTCGAATACCCTGATAGTATCCATTTGGCCCTCTCTGTTTAGGACTATGACCGCTTCAGCTGTTCTCCAATCGTAGTACCACCATTTGAAGTGGGGAGTGAAGTCCTGTGGCATCTCCCTTAGAGGGATTCTCGACATTGTTCTCGGGGGACTCCACTTCAGCACTATCTTTGGCTTACCAGTTATGGGATCAACTTCAGAACGTCTGATATACCTCGTAGGTTGTTGAGGTTTGAAGTTGACCCACCTGGTGTGGTACTCTTTCCTCAGGGCAGCCTCAAACCAGCCTGACATCTTTCTCGGGTCAGCATACAGCAGCTTTAGTTTAGCCAGCTGGTTGAGCTCAAAACCAGGTAGAGTCTTCAGATCATGTGGGAACCTGAAGTACTCTATGCCCTGCTCCCTCTTAACTGCATAAGCGTTAAGGTCTTCAAAATATGCCCAAGAGATAATCCTGCCCGACACCTTATGGTGTTTCTTGACTTTGTAGAGCTTGGTGTAGGCATCTCTCTTTGGTGCAGCCCGCTGGGCTCTTACTTCCTCAAAACAGGCAGCCCATTCAGCCTTGCGAATATCTACGTCTGCATCAGATGCTTGGGCTGTGCCTTCAGTCTTTTCTGCTTCTTGCTCCATCTTGTCAAGTACCTCAAAAGTATCACTGACTAGGGATTCACCCAGATTGGGGACCACATTTCCCTCGGCGTCAGCATACTGAGGATACTCTTCTGCAGTGATGTCTTCAATCTCAACTTCATCAATGTCGTTCAGTTCCTCATCACTGGTTGAGTCCACGGTTGGAGCGTCCTTCACAATTTCATCGGGATTGAGTTTGAACATTTCTGCTATTTGCTCATCAGACAGGTCATGAATTATCTCCCCTTCTTCAGGGGTATAACTCACAGACCGTCTTACTATCCCTTGTAGGTCAAGAATCATGGTTAACTGAGTCTTGACCATTTGAAGGGGAGTAAAGTCAAACTCATCCCTTTGAAAGTTTGGATCTGTTTGATATAAACATTCAACACATAAATCATTAGTAATTAATCAAACAGACATACATTAACTTAATATAGATAAACATTTAATACATTTGTTTTTCATTTCATGATTCAAGTACAAAGTAAATAAATACATAATAAGTCTAATCAGTACTTTGGTCTTGAATCTGTGGAGTGTCGCTCGGAGGAGCAGAAGTAGTGGATGACTGGTCTTGACGACGTTTGGATCTCCGCTCCTGACCTGAGGCAGAGGCCGATGCAGCGCATCCCCTCCTTCTGCCTCGTCATCATCATCATGTCCTTCTGTCCTCTCATCTTCTGTCTCCTCATCATCATCATCTTCCTCATCATCATCCTCATCTTCATCATCATCATCTCCGTCATCCCCGTCACCCTCCTTTAGCTTCAGGGGCTCATCCTTCGACCCCTTCAGCCTCAGCATGATCGTCTTGTTGGTCGTCTCCAACTCCTCAATCCGTTTGACGGACTGAGCCTGAATATCTTGGAGTTGGGACACCTCAACTCTCTGCTGGTCTATGACCCGAGCTTGCTCTGCCAATTGCTGAGATTGGGCAGCAGCCAAGTCGGTCAGCTGGCGGATCTGTGCCGCCTTCTCCTCGTCAGCAGCAAGCAGACGCATAACCATACGGTTTAGCGCTGAGAGCTGCTCCTCTACCCCATGTGAGGTAGAGTGAATCCATGAACCTGTGAGGGCTGTGCTGACGGTCCAGCCTGATGTGTGGTGGTGGTGGCAGTGGCTGTGGTGAATATCGGTCTGTGAGCTGATGGTGGTGAAGTGGGGGTGAATGGTCTGGTGATGGATGGGATAGATATAGTGGTGGTGGGTAAGGTAGTGGATGTGGTAGTAGGAGTAGTGGCTGTGGTGATGGGTGGAATCTCAGTAGTGGTGGTGGTGGTGGCTGTGGTGGTAGAAGTGGTAGTCACGAAGGTCAACCGACGCTTCTTCTTCTTCAACCCATGTGGTTGAGCCATCCGCTTCCTCCTGGTCCCGGAGGAAGTAGATGCTCCCCCTGCAACTCTGCTACCTGACCCCGGAATGTAGTTAGGGTCAGTATCTCTCTCCGAGGAGTCCCTTGGGTGCTCACCAACCACCTTTAGCCCGTGGTCTGTGGGAACGACTTTGCTTCCCACAGTCCTGGTGAGGGGCTCCTCGTCTGACTCCTCCTCCTCAATGTCACCAGCGACAAACTCCTGATGGAAGCCGGCCATCTCTGCGACCTCTCCGGCAATGGCTGATCCAGGGGGTATAACGTCTGTATCTGTGCCTCTAGATGGGGCAGGAATGTCATCCCCGGCATCGCCACTATCATCATCATCAGAGTCTGTCTCTGGTATAGCAATGTGCTCCACGTCTGAGTCACTGTCCTCGTGGCGCCACTTCCTCTTCGCTGGCGCCACATAATCAGCCCGGGCCAGATGCCCAAATAACCTCCTGACAGGGGGCTTCACCTGCTTCCCCCTGTAGACCTTCATCCTGCCAAGAGTGGTGTCGTCCATGACCTCGAGGATAACAGCGTCCTCCTTCTCCTTCGGTAGGGAAGGAAGCTTCTGATCAATGATCATCTGTAAGAATCTAGGGTACATACAGAAGCCTTCCTTCCCCTTCCCCTCGAGGTTCTCCACCAGATAACTGAATATCATCCTCGAGAAGCTGAACGGGTGGTTCAGCACCAACGCTGCATAAGCGTTCTGAATCTGGTCAGAGAGCTCGTCAAAACCTCCCTTCCGTGATGCTATACACTTCAGCAGCACGTGCGCAAGGTACTTAAACTGGGGACAGAGGTTACTCTTGTTGAGTACCCCGGCGTTGATGTCCCCAGAGTACTTGGCTCTCATGAAGCATCCACGGACAGTGAGGGGGTGTAAACGTGTGGGACACTCAGCATCATCTCCAAACTGGAGAACTATCCTCAGATCCTCCTCAGAAATAGTGATAGCCTCACCAAAAATCGAGCTCCTGATGCAGTGAGGCTCGGTGGATCTGTCTACAGATGCGCCTTCCCAGAAGGCCTGCTGCACTGATCTGTATGGTGTGCAGGGAGTGGATATAGCGTGAGCGATCCGAGATCTCTGTAGGAAAGTAATAATGCCAGCGAAGTCGGCTGCATTCCTGGAAGTCAAGTCCAGGTGAGCACATATGTTGTGCTTGGTGCTCATATTCCATCTACTCGCCATCTGTAACACATAATAATATACACGTTAGTTTCGTTGGCTAAGAGTATAAGGCAACACCTAAACTTTGAATAAAAAGTATCTGTCATGCGACTGAAGTTGTACGACTGGAGACAGTCGTGCGACTGAATCATGCGATTGAGGTTCAGACGTGCGATTGAACTCATGCGCACGACTGAGTGTGCGACTGGACTCATGCGCATGTACTCTTGTGCGGTTACTCCAGTCGTGCGACTGAGATTCATTCGCATGGTTCAGTCGTGCGATTAAGTGATTCGCACCCTTCAGTCGTACGACTGAAGTTCATCAGGACGACCAGTCGTCTGTCTCATTTGTTCAGTCGTCCCAAGATCAAATCTACGCAGAACAAGTTTAATCATTCAATTAACCGGTTCTTTAGTGTCGCCTACTCTTCCTAATAACCTATTTTACTCAATTTTAACATATTACTTAGTTTTAATAGGTTATTAGGGTTTGACATTCTCGGTTCGCTCTTCACAGTCGTATTCATCAAATTAGGGTTTCATTCTGTCTGATTTCGATGGAATAAGACTTCAATATACCTGTAAGATGATGAACGAAAGTCAGTATCACAGAATCAACAAGGGAAATCAAGCAGAGAAAATTTGGGCAGACTAACGGTACACTATGCGAATTAGGGGCGATTTGCGAATGAGGAGTCTCTGCGACCGACTCCCCTCTATTTATATCCACCCTAGTTCCAATCGTGCGACTGAGTTCATTCGCACCTTTCAGTCGTGCGAGTGAGACTCAGTCGTGCGATTGGGTCAGTCGCCCTTCTCCAGTCGTCCGACTGAAGTTCAGTCGTGCGACTGACTCACTCGTTCGCATTTAAGCATCCGATTGAACTAATCGTATGTTCCATTCGTGCGAATGGACTTCATTCGTATGGTTAGTCCATACGTATGGTCCATTCGTGCGAATGGGTCATACTTAGTTAATTTTCTGCTATTTTACCAATTTTCCTTTAGTCTCTTTTATATTAATTAAATTAACGTTATGACCTGTTGATCATCTCAGACATGATCCTTTTATCTTTAAAACACTTTGATCACCTCAGACGTGATCCTTTTATCTTTAAAACACTTTGATCACCTCAGACGTGATCCTTTTAACCACTTTGGTCACCTCAGACGTGACCCCTTTTAAAAATACTTTGTCACCTCAGACGTGACTTATATTACCTTTCAAAGCACATATGGTCATCTCAGACATGACCCTTTAAGTGAGTTGATTCCTTCTGATTTTCCTGATGTAGTCCGACACTTAACTCAAATTAAAACTTAAGACGACTAACTATTTTAAGACTTTAAACTAATTACATAAATAGACATATTTTTGGCTTTTTGTGAGAGATAAATCCAGAGATTGATATCTACGGGATTTGGATCGGGAGTAGATAGCTTCAACTTAGGTTGATCACATCTGGACCAATTCAATTTTTGGAATCATACAGGTAATTCAAATCTTTTGGGACTCGTTGTAAAACCTTTTGATGCTCAAGTTCTCGATGTTCATCCAGAGTCGTTAGCAACATAAGGAAATCATACTGAAACTCTTAGGTTTTCACATTGATTTGAACCTTTGAGAATGTAGCCACAATGATTGTCAGTATGTTTGTCCACTTAAATCCATACACAGACTTTTGACACAGACTGGTGACTTATTTAGGTGTAATTATTTCAACTAACACTTGTGGATCCCACACTTATATGGTAATCAACATCCCTCAGGAGCTTTTGAGCGGTCTACGGGTATTATTACAAGAAGAGACTATTCTTAGAGCTTTCAAAGAGAAGCCTGTCCTCAGGTCAGTGCCATCGCACAGCAGAGAGGCGGCAAACAACAATGAATTCTAGAATATCTAGGTTATGCTTATCCTCAGGTCAGTGCCATCGCACAGCAGAGAGGCACATAACCTATCTCCTTGTTAGAGCAGCTTATTTTATTTTGCACAAAATGCACCCAACAACATAAGTCATTAGCTTTATTGCATTTGTCTTTCATTTTTTTTTTTTGCTTTGCTCTAGTTATGGTCATCCGCACACATTTGTGGCGTTTACTTGCTCATTACCCCTTATTGGAATATTGTTGATTGTGTTAACCAGTGATAAGATGGACGCCCACAGTCAGTTGAACACTTTAGTTTTATCTTGAAATCACCAATCCGGTCTAGTTGTCTATTGTGTTGAATCTACCAACATATCATATATGGTCTAGCAGCCTCTAAGTCTACTTTCTTTGTGTCACCTTAGGAGTTGCCAGTTTTCTATCATCTTTCCTTTTAGTATTGCTTAGACTACACAGATTTATTACTTTGAACTTTTGCATATAACTAACACTTAAATTTTAAAGTCCCTCTTGATTTGTTCCTGTGTACTATCATTTTCCAAAGGTATTGAATCGGTATCACAGATACAATCTACCTTATTTCAGCTCACTACTCCTTCTCCCTCATTTTTTATTTTTTATTTTATTTTATTTTATTTATTTTTTTTTTTTAATGTTAACTTGCTGACATATTCTCCCCCTAAAATACTAAAATCATTTCTGGTTTAATTATTTTAGGATTTTAATAAACAGCAAGAGAACATGAGATTAAATAAAATTAAAATCAAATAGACAAATCAAAATAAATAAAACAAAATTTAAGTACACGACATCGGACTACACATTTTCATCATCAGGAATTACCTCACTTTTCTTTTTAACACCGTTGACCTCTAATAAATATTGAAAACGTGGTTTATCAAAAGCTTTACTATAGAGGTCAGCGCGTTGAAAATCAGTATTAATTTTAACCACATCAATTAAGTTTTTTTCAAAACAATCTCTTATGAAATGGTATTTAATACCGATGTGTTTGGTCTTAGGATGTTGGACCGGATTTTTAGTTACTGCAATTGCAGCAGAGTTATCAACAAAAATAGGAGTAGATGAGAATTTTAAACCGTAATCCCGCATTTGCTGTTGAATCCAGATGATTTGAGAACAGCAACTTGCAGCAGCAACATATTCGGCTTCACAGGTTGACAAGGCAACCGATGTCTGCTTCTTACACTGCCAGGTAACTAATCTTCTCCCAAAGAATTGACACCCTGCTGATGTAGACTTGTAGTTCATCTTGCAGCCCCCGTAATCCGAGTCACTATACGCGGTAAGCTCAAAGTCATCATCATGAGGGTACCACAATCCAAGTGTGGGTGTACCCTTCAGATAACGAAAAATCCTCTTGACCCCGATCAGATGTGTCCCATTCTCCTATGCCAGGAGATTGAGTCCTTCTCAGTAGCTTTAGATAGAAAGCACTGCACTTCATGATCCGTTGAAGCAGCTGTTGACAGATCCAAGACATATAGGTCCTTATATCTTGAAGCAGTCATCAGAACTTGGTCCTCTGGGATCATATAGTCTTTCTTCAGCACGTAACACTTGTTGTTGTCGAAGATGACTTTAAATCCTTTATCGCAGATTTGGGAAACAGAAAGTAAGTTATTTTGAAGTTGTTGAACATAGTTCACCTTATCAAACTTAACTTTCTGATTTCCCACTTCTCCCTGTGCTGTGATGTATCCTCCCTTGTTTCCAGCAAAGGAAACATGCCCTCCTTTTATTTGTTTGACATTTGATAAAAGGGCTCTATTTCCTGTCATGTGCCTGGATGCTCCGCTGTCTATAATCCACGTGTTAGTCTCAGCGCTATACCGAACACCCTGCACATATCAAGTAAAGGTATTAGTTTAGGTTAGGAACCCAAGCCTTTACTGTCTTGGGTTTCCCAGAGGCATCACACATCATAAACTCTACCCATTGACCTTTAGAAGGTGAGGGTAACTCAGATTCCTTCTTGTCATTAGTATCAGTCACACAGGTAGTCTTCTCTTTCCATAAGCCAGATTTGTGCAATGCCTGTTTATGATAAACAGTCGTCTGGCTTACAGGTTGGACTTTAGGTTCACTAGATCTTCTAGGTGGAGTTAGAGAACTCCTCTTAGAAGACCTAGGTCTAGAGTCCTGAAGATCAATCTTCTTCCTAGGTGTCTGATAGAAAGGACAATAGGAAGCAATATGTCCACATTCTCCACAGTTGTAGCACAATCTGCTATCAACCTTATAGTTTGACTTTCTTTGTGGAGAAATGCGTGACACTTTAGTAACATCAATCACTTTAGGTTTTGACTCTTGCATGTTTGATGTTTTCTCTGGTTTAACAAATTTAACTGTTTTGACCTGTTTAACTTGTTCAACCTTTTGGTTAACTGGTTTTTGACTTGTAGCATGTGAAAAATTAACATTTGAAGTCTTTTTGGGTTCTGATTTGACTCGGTTTGACCCTGACTTTAAGTTAACTTTTTCAAATTCATTTTCCAGATTCACACAAGGCAATTTACCCTTTGCCTTTGAAGTGGCCTCCTTTTGTTTCTGTCCAGATGCAGTAGATGAACATGATGTGTCTGGATCAGTAACAAGAGGAGTGGTCACCACATGATCCTTGATTGGGTTGTTGTTAACTGGTTTAGACTTGGTGTTCATCAAGGTCTCAGGTGGTGGTGGAACCACTTTGTAGCCTAATCCCTCCCCATTATTTCTTTCTCTCACTAAGTGTTGAACTATGTGTGAAGAACTAGTCCAACTGTGCAGTTTCTGTTTTAAGGAATTAACTTCTACCTCTAGAACTGCCTTTTGTTTCTTAGTGTCCTCTAGGGAGTTTAGATAGTACCTAATGTCATTTGATTGATTAAAGGCAACTACTTCTGTTTCCCTAAGTTGCTTAGTCAATAGGTCTATCTTTTCCTTATAACTATGCTCATTTTGTTTTAGAACTCTATTGGCCTCAGTGCATAGTTGTAAGTCCTTTACTAAGTTATCATTGTGATCTAATAACCTAGCAAATTTTTCATCAATGCTATTCCTAAACATATCACAGTTAGAACAAGCATGATTATGAAACAATTGGTCAGTTGTACTTACCTGTGTTGTTTCAGAAGAGTTAGCCATCAACGCAGCATCAGACGTCTCTGGTTCTGGTGATTCTGACTTTTCTGAATCTGACTTGGAAGTTTCCTCCTTTGGTGTGTAACTGACTTCAGCTGCAGTTGTTTCTTCACTGTGTGACATTGCTATATCAACTGCTAAATCACCTTCACTCGCAGAATCATCATCAATATCTTGAACACTGGCAATGTTAGATTCTGGGTTGACAAATCTAAAACTCCAGTCCTGTCCTTCATCATCATGAGCAGTCAAGGCTTTTGGGTCCTTGTTTGATGAAGTAGAAGTCGAGGCTTGCTTGTCTTGGCGAGTAAAGGATGAGAACGGGTTCCCATTACCCGTCTTCTTTGGCTTGACACACTCCCTCTTGAAGTGCCCTTTCTCTCCACAGTTGAAACAGGTCACTTTGCTCTTGTCAAAACCAAATGTGGTGTCCTTAGTAGCTATCAAATTCTGTCCAGTCTTCTTAACAAACTTCTTTGCCCTTCGGACAGCGCTAGCTAAGGCCCACATTATATCCATTCGTTCAAGCTCCATTTCATCTACCTGCTCGTAGTCTTCATCTGCCAAATGACAGTTTCCAATCTTCCCAGCTACAAGTCCATCATATGAATGAACTACTGCAGCGAGAAGATCCATATGCTCTCGTGCTACTTCTACAGTCACATTCCCGAGATTCTCGGTCTTCAATTTAGTAGCACTTGCTTCTGATCCAATATAATGGGTACATGACGACCCTGACGTGTCTGATCCAGAAGTAGAAGCATGTGAAGGACCTGACGAGCTGGACACAAATGCTGTCTGGAGAGGTGCTCCAGATGTCTTAGCTTGAGGCGTGGCATTGTATAAAGCTGGGTTTTGTGTATATGAAGACTTCTGTGCTCTATACTTCATCCTTAGTGCTTCTTCACGCAGTCTAAGAATAAAGTCATTTATATCCAGCTTTATAAGTATTCTATTCTGTCTAAGATTAGACACGAATGAAGCCCACTTATCAGGCAATCCATCTGCGAAGTTGCTTACTTTTTCTTCCATAGTTGTCTCCACTCCATGTGTATGCAACTCGCTCATCAAATGGTAGAATCTGTCAATGACTTCATCTAAACTCTCGTTACCAATTGATGAGAAGTTATCGAATTCCTTCTTTAACTCCTTTGCTTTGATTGCCTTTAACGATGCATTCCCATCATACCTTTTCTCTAGCTCATCCCACAGTTTCTTGGACTGCTTGTTCTCTGAGTACTGGTGGAATATGTCTTTGGGGATCGACTGAGTTATCATCGCATAAACTCTTTTCTCAGCATTATACTTTACTTTCTGTGCGTCGGTCATCCCACTTAACGTTAATTTCACTCCATCTGCTCCCACCGGTGTACTATACCCCACTTCGATAGCTTCCCACAGATTAGGATCTACTCCATTGAGGTAGATCTCAAAACGTTGCTTCCAGTGAGGAAACTCATCTAAAGTCAAGAGCTTTGGTGGTTTATTGTGAATACCCACCTCACTCTCTAGCAGCAGCAGGTTCTGAATTCTTGAGTCCTTCCCCGCAGTAAAGGCTGACATCTGATCTTCCATGGTTACTAAACTTAGAGTCTAATCAAATCAACTTTAACTGATGCGACTGAAGGATGCGAATGGGTCACTCGTGCGTATGAACTCTGCGATTGGTTCAACCGTGCGACTGAACAGGGCGAATGGCTCAGTCGTGCGAATGAATCTGGTGCGTATGAGCTATGCGAACGAATGGTTCAGTCGGCCGAATGAAGGTGCGACTAGGTCCAGTCGTGCGAATGAACACTGCGAATGAGTCTAGTCGTGCGAATGAGTCACTCGTGCGACTGAAGCTGCTGTTTTGCGAAAATTTCTAGGTTTGACGGGTTTCAGCCGTAAAAATCGAAATTTTGCAAGTCCAAATCGTCTAAGTCCGTAGAAACTGAACTTCAATGAGCAGGGAACGTCCAAGATCACTTTTGATGCAAAAGATTGCGTTTTTCGTGCAAAAACACAAACTTTTATGCAATCTTGATTGAATCAACACGAAATCAAGAGCCAAAGCTCTGATACCACTTGTTAGGACCTGGTATTTGAACGAAATACCGAGTGATTGCGTGTTAAACCAACTCAAATAGTGCGGAATCCTATTTGATTGGCGATCCAATCAGTGAGAACACACGATGAATCAATCAAGAATTGAAATCAACGTCAGAAATCGATTAGGAACCGATCTGATGTGTTCTATGAACTTGGAGAACGATTTGGGAGGCTTCTGGACGGCTAGGGTACGTCTGGAGTCGTAATGGGATGAATGCTTCCGTTTTCCCACGAATTGGGTCTATTTATAGGTTAGTATTGTTCAATCGTGCGACTGGGCCATAAGTATGGTTCAGTCGTGCGATTGAACCATGCGGTTGATCCATCCGCACGACTGAGTGTTCAGTCGTGCGATTGAGTCAATCTAATATGTCAATCATACGACTGATCCAGTCTCCTGGTTCAGTCGTGCGATTGAGTCAATCGTATGAAGTTATTCATGCGTGTGGTCCATTCGCATGGGCCATCCGCATGAGAACTTCATTAAGTTAAGTTTGAATGTTCTATTTAATATAACTTAATGTGCACTCATTCAAACATTCATAAACCCAATTAATTCAATCACAACTCATTAATGAAATATTAAACATTACAAGTAACAACCAATTCATATCATTTCATTAATCAATTACAATTACATCAAAATCAGACAGACAAGTTCATTACATTACAAATCATGATCTAGGGACATACATGTATCAACAAAAATGATATTATGAAAATATTTGGTAACAGTAAGAATAGTGGACAAATTTGGTGTAAACGATGTACTTTTTGTATGGGATGACAGTTAAAAGGGGGTTTGTAAAGCGATTAAGAATATTGCGCTTGTTCTCACAACACTAGAGTGCAAGGATTTTGAATTCTAGGTAAGTCATTTCTACTACTAAAACTACTGTTATTATTCGTTTATTTATTTTGTTGTGCATTTTAGAACTCTCTTGATTTGATTGGAATGATCTTTTAAGATATATAACTGTATAATCTTTTTGGAACATCATGAGTGAAAGAAAAAAGGAAATTGCTAGATAAGGAAGTTACAAGTTCTTTGTTCCTTAACTTCACGATGGTTACTCATCCATGCTTGTGCGTGGAATTAAAAGAATTATATGTTTGCATTACTCGAACAAGACAATGGTTGTAGATATGTGAGAAAAGGGAAGATCTATACAAGTCAATGTCATATTTGGATTACTGCAAAGAGAAAGAGCTAGCTAGGATGATCCAACTTGATGCCTTGATGGTGAAGGCGAAGCAAGTGAAAATCGCCCGATAAGAGTAGTTGGCCCACGGTAAAAAAGTACTTGTATATATTTATTATATTTTCATATTTTAGTATACATGATTTCCTTAGTTAAGAAAAAGTCACATGGTTTTCTAGTTATTTAAAATAGAAACTATTTGATGGTGGGGTTGTATATATATATATATATATATATATATATATATATATATATATATATATATATATATATATAATCTATATATATATTATATATATATATATATATATATATATCTTCTCTATATATCTCTCTATATATATATATATATGTGTGTGTGTGTGTGTGTGTGTGTGTGTATGTATGTGTGTATTATATTAATTTATTTAATATTTGTACTTAGTATCGCTATGTTTAAGTCTTGTCCATTTAGTATTTTGACATTTTTTAAAATTACCCTAGATCTAAGAGCGTGAAGTCGTGACACGTAAAAATTTCATAGTTCTCCTAAGTTTCTAATTGTTGTCATCATAATTTATTTGGTTTAGTGTTAAACTTATATTTATTTTTAGTTAAGTGTGCTTTCAATTTGTAATTTGTTTAACTTATATTATTGTTTAGTTAAATTTGTGACTCTTGAATTGTTGAAATAATGATAATTTGGATTTTTATTAAATTTTAGTTTGAAACGAGCAGAACCGAGCGCTCGGTTATAAACCGAATCGAGTTCCATCAAAAACCTTCTTCTCGATTTCTTAAATTCGAACCGAACCAATGTTGGAAATGAATCGAGTTCGAGCGTGCCTACATTCGGTTTGGTTCGTGAACAACCTAATTAATGGCTACGATTTGTTTTGAAAAAGCAAAGCACATAGAGTGTAATCAATTTTCAATACCACGACTTCCTTTTCTTAAGAGATGTAGTGGATCCCGAGACTAGCTTTATTTTTGGAGAATCACATGTTTACTTGAGGTTGGAAATGGTGATGGAAATAGCATTATAAAAATATTTGGTTATAGTGAGAAGAGTGGACATATTTGGTGTGAAACAGTTACTTTTTGTATAGGATGACACAATTAAAAAGAAGGTTTGTAAAGCGATTGATAATATAGCGCTTGTTCTCACAATACTAGAGTATAGGGGTCTTGAATTGTATATAAGTCATTTCTACTACTGGTATTGTTATTCATCTTTTTTTTATTTTATTATGGATTTTAAAACTCTCTTGATTTAAATTGGAATATTTTTTTAGGATATATTATTGTATAAATTTTTTAAAACATCATGAGTGAAAGAAGATGAGTTATTTGTATCTTTATAAAAGAAAAGAAATTGCTTGATAAGGAAGTTGTGGGTTCTTCTTTCCCTAACTTCTCGATGGCAAATCATACATGCTTGTGCGTGGAATTACAAGAATTGTGTGTTACCAAAATTCGAACAAGGCAAGATTGTAAATATGTGAGGAAAGGGAATATATATCCAAATTAAAGCCATTTTTCAATTATTGAAAAAAGAAGGACTAGATCGGATGATCCAACTTGATGACTTGACGACGTAGGCAAAGCAAGTGAAAAGTAGGCGACAAGAGTGTTTGGCCTGCGGTAAAATGGTACTTGTATATATTTATTATGGTTTGTTATTTATTATCCATTAGTTCTTTAGTTAAAAAAAAGTCACATGGTTTTCTGTTTATTTAAAACCAAAAACTATTTGATGGTACGGCGGTCCAAATCGCTCGACGTTTGTAACTAACTTGAAATTCTATCGAAAAATACTCGAAAATTCGCTTGTTCGATTTTGGTTCGTTTGTAAACGAGCCGAGAGGCTTGGTTTGGTTTGTTAATGATCCGACCTTAGAAAAGTTAAGCTCGTTTGTTGCTCGCTCTTTATTGCTTAAATTACTTTTGGTTATTTATTTATACATATATATTTATGTATATATGTAGTCGTTGTTTGAATAGTAACCCACTCTTAGTATGATAACTCGTTAACGCAACCTAGTCTATTGATCATTCAATTGAAGCATAAGATTACACCATATGTCAACCTTTTTTTAATAAAAAGGGCAATTTGGACATTTAACATATTTTGCAAAAAGTTAGATTACATATGGTGGTGATAAGTGTCACCAACTAATTTTAAATATTATTTTTGTTTTTTAAATTTTACAGAAAATAGTTTACCCTATTGATTTTTATACATTCACAAATTTTTAATACCATGTTGTTATTTATAATAGCTATATCAATAAACTAATCATATTTTTCTCTTTTATCTCGCTATAGTCTTGCCAATTTTTTTCCAACTGTCCGTATTACATCGACGTAACAAACTCTTACACTGGTGTAACAAATATTCGTACTAATGTAATAGTTTACATTAATGTAAATTGAAAGCTTGATATTCAGGATACATACGAACTTGATGAAATATTAATGTAACATAGGTGAATAAGCTAACGTAATATTGTTTACATTGATGTAATAATGTATTACTCTAGGGTAACACATGGTATTACATTGACAAACAACTTAAAGCTCATAAAACCTAGATCCAATTCAATAGGAATTAAAATAAACCAAACAACAACTTATAAGTTAGAAACACTTTTATAGTAATTAAATTTGAAGATTATTAGCCATGTGAAAACTTACACCATTCATCAAAACAACTTCTTATATTGCACCTATATAATGTTCTATAACTACCAGACAAGGTGAGAGAGATCTTAGTTTGTTCACACACAGATGAGTACCAAACATCGATGCTTGCTACCAGGGAAATTTGTTTCTATCTCATATAGATTTTCCGACTTTAGATATGGGCTTACTATTGATGTTAGGGAGTTGATTTTCCAAATTTTGATATGGATCTTCATCTATGTTTTTCAACCCATAAACATCATCATGGGGTGGTGAGCTGGTTGTTTCTTGTCTTATGTAGCATGCATGTGGTGGTGTTTGTAAGGGGAATTGGGGCTAATGACGAAAAAAGTGGTAGAAAGATAAAGATTCAATTGAACATTTAGTGGGTTCATGATCTTGATCTTGCAAAGCAATATGTATTTTATGAGTTTTAGTATTTTGAAGACATACGATGGAATAAGTACACAACAATAAAAAATAAAAAAAAGAGTACAAAACAGGAAATGACCGGTTTACCCCTGGTCTCATCTACACAACTCAATTCAAACCTTGATTATTTTATATTAAATTCATGGCTCAGATTTGGTATATAGGTTAACACAATATCGGTGGGTTAACAATTGAACCCCTCCTTCCATATATATGTGTATGTATGTATATATGTATTATATTAATTAATTTAATATTTCTACTTAGTATCTCCACTCTTAAGTCCTGTCACTTTAGTATTTTGTTATTTATTAGAAATACCATAGATATAAGAGCATGAAGTCATTACAAGTAATATTTTCGTAGTTCCTTTAAGTTCCTAATTGTCGTTATCATAATTGTTTTGGTTTAGTGTTTAAAATCTTAAATATCATTTAAATTTGTACTTTGTTAAACTTTTATTATTGTTTAGTTGGATTTGTAACTCTTGAATACTTAAATAATGATAATTTGGATTTTTATTAAATTTTAGTTTGAAACCGAGCATAACCGAGCGCTCGATTATAAACCGAAGCGAATTCCAGCATAAATATTATGCTCGACTTCTTAAATTTGAACCGAACCGAGCGACTTGGTTGTAAACGAATTGAGTCTGAGCGATCCTTCATTTATTTTGGTTAGTGAATAGCCTAATTTGATGGCTACGATGTGTTTTGAAAAAGCATAGCACACAGAGTGTAATCGACAACCTATACCACTATTCTCTTTCTCAAGAGATGTAGTGGATCCCAAGACTTGCTTCATTTTTGGAGAACCACCTTTTTTGCTTGAGGTTAGAAATGATGATGAAAATGTCATTATGGAAATATTTGGTAAAGGTGAAAATAGTGGACAGATTTGGTGTGAAATAGGTACTTTTTGTATGTGATGACACAATTAAAAATGAGGTTTGTAAAGTGATTGAGAATATAACGCTTGTTCTCACAACACTAGAGTGCAAGGGTCTTAAAATCTAGGTAAATAATTTCTTCTACAACTACTCTTATTATTCGTTTATTGTTATAAATATTATTTATTGTGGTTATCAACAATTATATAGATAGAGTTTATTAGAGATATACTTATCATATTATTCAAATGGTTTTGGAGTTATAAAAGGATTATGTTTCCTAATCCTATAAATATTGTTGATACATATGTACCTAGTTTAAGAACTTAATGTAAATGTCTGTCATGTCTTACATATATGTAATGGATGAATTGAATGAAATACAATATGTGATTGATGATTATTATGTTTAATGTTTCATTGTTTATTGTGTGACAAAGTATATTGAACTAACTATATAGGTTTGTAGTTGTTTGCATAGTTCTTAGTCAATAATGATTGAGAAACGTGTTCAAACTTAATCGTACGAAGTCTTCATGCGAATGGACCATGCTAATGGACCATACGCATGAATACTTCATGCTAATGGACCAGACGCACGACTGAACCAGGAGACTGGATCAGTCGCACGATTGAGACATAAGATTGACTCAGTCGCACGACTGAACCTTCAGTCGTGCGTATGAATCAATCGCATGATTCAGTCGCACGACTGAACCATGCTAATGGTTCAGTCGTACGATTGAAAACCCTAACCTATAAATACCACTAAATTCGTGGAAAATGTAAGACTTCAAGAATTTCGACACACATTCGTACCCTAGCCGTCCAGAGACTCCAGAGAGCCTGTTCCAACTTCATAGTTCGCAGTTGATCTTGTTCTAATCTTTCTTAACGTTTCTTTAATCGTTAGACTGATCTGAACTGCGTTCTCACCGATTTGATCGCCAAATCAAATAGGATTCTGCACTATTTTATTAGGTATACACGCATAATCAGTTAGTACTCCATACGTACACGGTCCTAACAAGTGGTATCAGAGCTTTGGCTCTTGATTTTGCGTGTGATTCGATTAGTCTCGGTGTAAAAATCACGTTTTTCATTCAAAAGAGTCATCTTGTTGAGTAAAACAGTGTTTTCGACGTCTCCAAGTCTCAAAGTTTTCGTTTTTCGGCATACGGCAGATTAGGGTTCTTGAAAAATTGCGTTTTTGTGTCAAAGTGTCAAAAACCTTCGAATTTTCAAAAACAGCAGCCTTCAGTCGCACGATTGAACTCAATCGCACACCCATTCGCACGATTGAACTCACTCGCTCGTCCATACGTACGACTGAACAACCCCATTCGCTTTTCTTCAATCGCTCACTCTATACGTACGAGTGAATCCCAGTCGCAACCTTCATTTGCACGACTGAATCCAATCGCACGATTGAATCCAGTCGCACCTTTCATTCGCACGAGTGACTCATCCGCATCTGTCCATTCGCACGAGTGAATCAGAGTTGTTCTCAAAGTTCAAAGTTAATACAAATGGAAGATCAGTTTTCAGCGTTTACTGCCGGGAAAGACTCACGCATCCAGAACCTTCTGCTTCTGGAGAATGAGGTTGGAAATCATAATAAACCGCCTAAGCTTATAACGTTGGATGACTATCCACAATGGAAACATCGGTTCGAGATCTATCTTAATAGAGTTGATCCCAACCTTTGGGAATCTATTGAGACGGGTTATAGTATGCCGATTGGTGCTGATGGTGTTACACTTAATTTGGGCGGCATGACTGATGGCCAGAAAGTGAAGTACCATGCTGAAAAGAAGGTGTATGCCCTATTGAATCAGTCGATACCAAAACATATATTTCATCAGTTTTTTGAGAACAAACAGGCAAAGAAGTTATGGGAAGCGTTGGAGAAAAGATATGATGGGAATGCATCGTTGAATGCTTTGAAGGCAAAGGCTCTGAAGAAGGAGTTTGACAACTTCTCTTCAATGGGAAAAGAAAGCTTGGATGATGTTATCGACAGGTT
Source organism: Flaveria ramosissima (assembly GCA_025215565.1). NCBI lineage: Eukaryota > Viridiplantae > Streptophyta > Magnoliopsida > Asterales > Asteraceae > Flaveria > Flaveria ramosissima. The sequence goes on from CM046042.1 coordinate 568,323, forward strand.
CTACCATCTGATGAGTGAACTGCACACTCATGGGGTTACAACGTCTATGGAAGATAAGGTGCCTAGTTTTGCAGATGATTTGCCAGAAAAATGGGACTCGTTTGTGTCTAATCTGAGTCAGAACAATATTTTGTCAAGGTTGGATATAAATGACTTCATATTGAAGTTGAGAGAGGAGGAACTAAGGATGAAATACAAGTCTCAGAAAGGATCCTACGACTAGAATCCTTCACTTTATAACTCAACTCCCAATCCAACCCGCTCAGGAGCACCTCTTCAAACTGCTTTTGTGTCTAGTTCAACAGCTCCTTCCCAATCCACTGCTTCAGGATCTAAAACGTCAGGGTTGTCTTGCACCCAATATATAGTGCCTGAAGCAAATGCTACTAAGTTGAAGACCGAGAATCTCGGTAATATTACTATGGAGGTTGCAAAGGAGCACATGAACCTTCTAGCTACAGTTGTTCATTCGTATGATGGTCTAGTTGCAGGAAAAATTGGAAATTTCCATCTCGCCAGAAAGAATTGGAAATTTCCATCTCGCCAGGTGGATGAAAATGAACTAGAAAGAATGAATATTATGTGGGCTTTGGCAAGTGCTGTCAGGAGAGCGAAAAAGTTTGTGAAAAAGACTGGTCAGCACTTGGTAGCCACAAAAGACACTACCTTTGGTTTCGACAAAACCAAAGTTACCTGTTTTAACTGTAGAGAAAAGGGGCATTTCAAACGTGAATGTGTGAAGCCCAAGAAAACAGGTAACGGGAATCCATTCTCGTCTTTCAACCGTCAAGACAAACCCACGAGTGGAGTTGCATCGTCAAGCAAAGATACAAAGGCCTTGACTGCTCAAGGTGACGAAGGACAAGATTGGACCTTCAAGTTTGTGTCTCCGGGTGAATCGAACATTGCAAATGTCGAGGGTTTGGATTATGACACTGCAAGTGAAGGTGACATTGCAGTGGAACTAGTGATATCAGAAAATGAAGATACTGCTAATGTGGTCAATCATCTGATTGAAGAAGATCTTAGAACGACAAGTTCAGAATCTCCAGCATCCGAGGAATCAAACTCTACGCTGATGGCTGATTTAACCGAATCTTCACAGGTAAGTACCAAAGACCAACTTTTTGAAAGTCATGCTTGTAATGAATGTAATAAGTTTAGAGAAAGCATTGATCTTAAGTTTGCTAGGTTATTAGACCACAATGATAGCTTAGTAAATGATTTACAACTGTGCACAGAAGCTAATCGGATTTTAAAACAAAACGAGTGCAGTTATAAAGAGAAAATAGAACTTTTAAATAAACAACTAAGGAAACCGAGGTTGTTGCTTTTAATCAAGAAAATGACATAAGGTTCTACTTAAACTCCCTGGAAGAAACTAAGAAACAAAAAGTAGTTTTAGAAGTCGAAGTCAACTCATTAAAACAATAACTGCATAGTTGGACCAGTTTCTCTCACATAGTTCAAAACTTAGTAAAAGAACGGAACAATGGGGAAGGGTTGTGTTACAAAATGGTTCCACCACCACATGACATATTGTTAAATACTAAATGTAGACCAGTAAATAACAATCCTATTAAGGATCATGTGGTGTCCACTCTTCTAGTTAGTGATCCAGATTCCACATGTAAACCGATGGAATCTGTCACTAAACAGACGAGGCTACTTTGAAGTCTAAAGGTAAGATGCCCATTGTGAATTTGGAAGAACAATTTGAAAAGGTTAGTGTAAAGTCAGGTTCAAACATGTCTTTTTCAGAATCCAAACTGACCAAACCAGTTAACCAAGCACGTGCTTCACGTCAAAGTCCAAATAAACAAAAGGCTAAAGATGTTAAAAACGTTCAAACAATAAATTTTGTTCAAGAAGCAAAAACATCTAAACAAGAAGTTTCAAAACCCAACCAGACCAAAGTCACACCGGTATCACACACTTTCCCACAGAGACAATTTCCCCAATATGTAGTAGGTAGATCATGCTACAATTATGGGAAGAGAGGACACATCGCTTCTAAGTGTCCTCATTATCAGACACCAAGAAAGAAAATTGAACTTTATGAAACAAAACCAAGTTCTTCGAAAAGGAGTTCTATTACTCCACCAAAGAGAATTAATGAACCTAAAGTTCAAACTGTAAGTCAGTCGTTTGTTTATCACAAACAGGCCTTACACAAAACTGGCTTATGGAAAGAAAAGTCAAGTCCATTTTCTGATAATGAGAACAATAAGAAGAATGATATGCCATCACCCTCAAATGGACAGTGGGTTGAGTTTATGATGTGTGATTCCTGCAGGACCGGTTAAGGGCTTAACAATTACAACACAACAACACAAAGAGGAGATTAACGAAACTTGATCAAACAGTAAACTGGATTAACCAGATAATGATACAAAGAACACAAGTAATAATAAAGAGACAGAACAAGAGATTTGGGTTTCAAGGATGCAGTATTTTGCTTTCTCAAGTTCTATTACAAGTGTTACAAAGCATAAAGAAAGATACTAGAACATGGAATACTTATACTACAACCTACAGCCGGCTATACTTTGAAAGCCAGCTGGATACAATTGACTAGACACAAACAAAATAAATTGTAGAATCAAAAGGCATATCTGCCTTTTGACCTTGTGACTATGACATGCCATAGCTCACATCCTTATCTATTATAAAAAAGGATAAAGTACATAAAGTAGAAGGTTATAGACTCAAGACCTCAATGTACAGTTACCAAAGCATGGACCTTTTCACCAACTCATGTAAGTTGGTGACTTTACAGAGATGCAGCGGAAAGGTGTCCAGCTTTATGGAACAGTACATCAGATAAAGCATGTTACCAAATGTCTTCGGAAGAAATCTGTCTTCATAGGATGAAGCTTCGGAAGACTTTGTCTCTGAGGCTTCGGAAGACTTCATATTTGGCTTCGGAAGATATTGGTCTTGGCTTTGGAAGATTTTACACTTAGAATATTTCTAGTGCATGGTGTAAAACTTCCGAAGCAATTCTACTTCAGTTCTTTAGTGCATTGCTTGCAGAGAGACATTGGATGTTTTGGTTTGCATCAGACTTAAAGGAATCCTTACAAACTCCCCCTAGGCTGATGCTACCAAAACATTTAGAAGATCTTCAGATGTTAGTAGTCTTCAGCACAATCATGACCATACCCTTCTTCATTAGATGGTCAGGATCATTCAGACTTTCATAGTATCTTCTCATCTCAAAGAGATCATGGAGAGGTAAGTTGATTATGTCTTGCCATGTATAGACATTCTCAACACCTTGATCTCTGATTACATGCCATCTTTCTAGATTGGTAGAGAAGGTCCAGGATAGGATGGGTGTCTCAGCTGCAAGAGGAGCCACTTGTATTGGAGTTGATTGGGCTGCCTCTTCATGCACTTCCTCAGGTTGATCTGACTCAGCCTGAGGTGTAGAGGTAGATGATTTAGGCTTCTTCTTCTTAGACTTTGGTTTAGAAGCCATCCTCCTCTTCCTCTTAGATGACTTTAACTGAGAAGACTGGTCTGCAGTGTCACACCCCGACCGACGGCGGAATCATCGGGGCGGACGAATGGGAGACGATTGCTCATAGAACATGGAACTAATTAAGTTGAAATAATGTTAAATATCATTATTCATTAAACGTTACAAGACAAATAGGTATTTACAAAACAATCAAGATACAACAATTAACATAAGACTTTTATTTAATCTAGGTCCAAGTCCTAATTGAGCACAAGAAGATCTTCAAGCATCAAACCTGAAACATGATGAAAATAAAAGATCAACTAAAAATAGTTGGTGAGTTTCCTTGGTTTAAACACACACATATATGTATATATATAAAAGGGTTACAAGTAGCAATTCATGTCATAGGTTATAAGTTAGTAAGGTTATAGAACACATATTGTTACAACCAAACCTCGACTTGATTACAAGTATATAAGATTGGCTAAGTGTATTTGGTTCCCATGATGAACAAGCATACGTCATCAGGAGTCGGCAATACATCGACTTTAGCACCAAATAGGCTTGTCAGGCCCAAAGATCTAAGACGTCGCCAGGCTAGCAATAGTTAATGATTGTAAACAAACTATGTATCTCATATAATCACTTACATTAACACACAAATAACCATGACAAAAATATGAATTGCAAGTGCTTTACAAGTCTCAAACGTTTATAAGTGTATGATGTATAAGTATCATGTTTCACCCCAAAATAGTGTGAAATAAAGTAAAAAGGGGGCAAGGAAAAACTCACATGAAAATAAGTATAAGAATGATGATAAGAGATTAAACGAGGCTCCAACGATTTCTTTTACAAGTTACCTAAACGTATAGATTCCAAGATTAAGTTCAATAATAAATTATCAATTGGACATGAACTAGGGTTTCAATTGGGATTTGAGGGTTTAAATAATTAAATGAAATAACAAATCGTTTATGTTTTGGTTTAATAAAGAAAATATAAATCAATTAAGTCTAAGAATAAAAATATCTCAACAATTTAACTTATTGATTTAATAGAATTTAAGTATAATATGTGAAAAGAAATAATTAATTTAATAATTAGTTATTTAAAAATTGATAAAGACAATTAATACATATTTAAATGACATTGAAATTATTTAAAATCATAAAGTTTTAAGCTTTTAAAATGATTTATTATAAAGGTTTTATAATACAAAAACCTTAAAAAAAATAAAGCAAATTATATTGTTTTATAAATTTCAAGAATTTAAATAAAAGTTAACAAATAAATTTATTAAATAATTATGATATAACATGCTCAAATGATTAGATGAAAAATTAATTATTTAAATTATTATTTAAATAACTATTTGAATAATTATTTAACATATAAATCTATAATGTTTTAAAATAACCTAAGTTTGATCCATAATAGATTTATAGCATTTAGAAATAATAATAATAATGTTTTATAACCTATGTTATTCTAAAAAAAATAAATAATTCTACATTCATAAGTTTTTAATACTTTTTAAATTAATCTAATAATTTCTGAAATATTTTAGTTATTAAAATAACTTTTACTTTGATTTAATAACATATTAGTATAATTTTTGAAGTACCGAGGCTGGGTTCAAACCCAAGACCTCCGTTTCAAGAGTGTTGAGTGATAACCAGTTGGGCTCAGCCCAGAACTTGTTTTAATTACAAATAAATTAATAAAAATTATCTTTCAAATAAACCCCCAAATCAACATGAACCCTAGAACCATATTTGAACAAATTGAACCCAATATGAACATTGTAATCGATCAAAAGGTTAGGGCTTTCGTTTGTTAAGAATATACGAATATGATTGTTTGCTTAATTACCTGATTTGAAGTCGAACCCGATGGTAACAAGAACAAATACAACCGCGGCAATGTTCAGTCCGATTCGTGATGCAAACGTTGATCATAATCAAATTAAATTTACAGGTAGATTCTAAGGTCGATGATAAGGAAAAGCCCTCAAGAAATTTCGATTATTGTTGCCCCGAAGGTTGAGTTCGACTAGGTTGCAGGTGCGAACCAAACGCGGTGATTGATTATGATATGTCGAAGTGTTTTAGTGATAATTGATGGTTTAGAATGATCGAGGGGACCGATTAGGACATTAGCCCTCTGGTATGAGGTATTGATTTAGTCGGTTTCACCACGAACGAGTTAAGGTTTTGAATTTGGTGTTTCGGTTTCGTGTGCACAGCCTAAACGACCGAATTAATCCAATTAACTTCGTATTCAAGTTCGAAACTGATAAGGCATAGTTAATGTTCGATTAATTCGCTTAATTTCTGATAAGGCATAGTTAATGTTCGACTTAATCGCGATTCAATTAAGCGTTTCGGTTGATTTGGTGGTCGCCGGAGACGGTGGCCGGTGACGAGGAGGTGTCGACGGGGATGGGGATTTGGGTGGTTTGGGTTATCAATTGAAGTTACACATTTGGTCCCTTTAATTTTAAAGTTTAACATTTTATGTGAAAAACTTATAATTTAAGTTTTATAAATTACACTTTTCACCCTAAACTTAATTTAAATGATAATTCCATTTGTTTTATAAAATATTTATCAACCTTAATATTTTTTTAAATAAGACTTCTTTATTTAGTTATTTATTTTCGAATAATAAATAAAGCTTTATAATTTTATAAAGAAAGAAATTATTCATAAATTAATGACTTGTTATAAGTTTTTAGATGATTTACCAAATTAAGAATTTGAAATAAGAAAATAAATTCACAATATTGTTTAAACTATACTTATAAAGCATTTGACTCATCAAAATAAACAGAATAATTTTATATAACAAATTTTCCTTCGTATGAAACTTTAATATGGGTTCGGGTTTGGGTTTATAAATTATGAAAAAATGACGGATGTTACAGTCTCCCCTACTTTAAGAAATTTCGTCCCGAAATTTAATTACAGGTATACTAATTTCAAGGATATAGGGAAACTTGAATTTTATGCCACATTTGCAGGTGACACTTGGAACGTTTAAATTCAATGAATTTAATTATGATGTCTTACTAAGCTTAAGTTTGTTAAAAGTTCGTTATTTATGATTTCATGTGTTCCTTGGCAAAGGTTACAAGATTATTACTCTAGAGTTTTTACTTGATAAACGTTTGTATTTTAAATGTTTCAAGACAGTTGGGAAGGTTTTGTCACGAGGGAAACACTAAGCATTAGTGTGACACGAGACTCGAAGACAAGTTCAGGATGCTTTCGGATGGGATACGGAATTCATAAGAGCTTCTCAAAGAATATAATTTTACAGGGTGTCTTATGTCATTAAGGTTTTAAAGTTTTATTAGTGTAACGTTGATACGAAGATCGTGTTTGTTAAGATTAGAGACTCAACCCAGAATGAGAACATCATTGTAATAGGGTTTCAGGATAAGTGTGGTTTTGAGGGGAAGACACTTAGATAGATTTTTAAGGGTTATTAAGAAAAATGGGTTAACGAGTTTAAGATTCAAGGGAGCAAAATCAATGAAGAAACGAGTCAAAATAACAAAATGATTCGAGTGTAACGTTTGGTTTACAAACCAAAACATTACATTGACTTATCAAAGTATTAAGTCAACTACAACCTTAATGAAGACATGCGTACCTATAAGCGGACACTCATCCCAAGGGTTCCCAGGTAAGGTAAACGGATCCATTGATTGATTTGGATTTATATGAATACCTTACATAGACAGAACACCTCGAGATACAGGCATCCCACTCTTCCAACATTACATGTTTCAAGTTATAGGACATAGACTTTGACGAGACTTGAAAACCACAAATAACGATTCAAAACACATTTTGAAAATCATTTGATTCAGACATATAATCACATAATCAAGTATAAACATGTAAGCACATAAGATCCTATCTAAGCATATAATACACGAGAGGACTCATGTGTAAAGGTACTTAGTTATAGTCTAGGTCATTCCATTTCTAATAACCTAAATCCCTATAACCATGGCTCTGATACCAATCTGTCACACCCCGACCGACGGCGGAATCATCGGGGCGGACGAATGGGAGACGATTGCTCATAGCACATGGAACTAATTAAGTTGAAATAATACTAAATATCATTATTCATTAAACGTTACAAGACAAATAGGTATTTACAAAACAATCAAGATACAACAATTAACATAAGACTTTTATTTAATCTAGGTCCAAGTCCTAATTGAGCACAAGAAGATCTTCAAGCATCAAACCTGAAACATGATGAAAATAAAAGATCAACTAAAAATAGTTGGTGAGTTTCCTTGGTTTAAACACACACATATATGTATATATATAAAAGGGTTACAAGTAGCAATTCATGTCATAGGTTATAAGTCAGTAAGGTTATAGAACACATATCGTTACAACCAAACCTTGACTTGATTACAAGTATATAAGATTGGCTAAGTGTATTTGGTTCCCATGATGAACAAGCATACGTCATCAGGAGTCGGCAATACATCGACTTTAGCACCAAATAGGCTTGTCAGGCCCAAAGATCTAAGACGTCGCCAGGCTAGCAATAGTTAATGATTGTAAACAAACTATGTATCTCATATAATCACTTACATTAACACACAAATAACCATGACAAAATTAGGAATTGCAAGTGCTTTACAAGTCTCAAACGTTTATAAGTGTATGATGTATAAGTATCATGTTTCACCCCGAAATAGTGTGAAATAAAGTAAAAAGGGCGCAAGGAAAAACTCACATGAAAATAAGTATAAGAATGATGATAAGAGATTAAACGAGGCTCCAACGATTTCTTTTACAAGTTACCTAAACGTATAGATTCCAAGATTAAGTTCGATAATAAAATTATCAATTGGACATGAACTAGGGTTTCAATTGGGATTTGAGGGTTTAAATAATTAAATAAAATAATAAATCGTTTATGTTTTGGTTTAATAAAGATAATATAAATCAATTAAGTCTAAGAATAAAAATATCTCAACAATTTAACTTATTGATTTAATAGAATTTAAGTATAATATGTGAAAAGAAATAATTAATTTAATAATTAATTATTTAAAAATTGATAAAGATAATTAATACATATTTAAATGACATTGAAATTATTTAAAATCATAAAGTTTTAAGCTTTTAAAATGATTTATTATAAAGGTTTTATAATACAAAAACCTAAAAAAAATAAAGCAAATTATATTGTTTTATAAATTTCAAGAATTTAAATAAAAGTTAACAAATAAATTTATTAAATAATTATGATATAACATGCTCAAATGATTAGATGAAAAATTAATTATTTAAATAATTATTTAAATAACTATTTGAATAATTATTTAACATATAAATCTATAATGTTTTAAAATAACCTAAGTTTGATCCATAATAGATTTATAGCATTTAGAAATAATAATAATAATGTTTTATAACCTATGTTATTCTAAAAAAATAAATAAATTCTACATTCATAAGTTTTTAATACTTTTTAAATTAATCTAATAATTTCTGAAATATTTTAGTTATTAAAATAACTTTTACTTTGATTTAATAACATATTAGTATAATTTTTGAAGTACAAAGTATCTAAATTGGCTTAAAAAAAATAGATGCCGGAGGCTGGGTTCGAACCCAAGACCTCCGGTTCAAGAGTGTTGAGTGATAACCAGTTGGGCTAAGCCCAGAACTTGTTTTAAATTACAAATAAATTAATAAAAATTATCTTTCAAATAAACCCCCAAATCAACATGAACCCTAGAACCATATTTGATCAAATTGAACCCCATATGAACATTGTAATCGATCAAAAGGTTAGGGCTTTCGTTTGTTAAGAATATACGAATATGATTGTTTGCTTAATTACCTGATTTGAAGTCGAACCCGATGGTAACAAGAACAGATACAACCGCGGCAATATTCAGTCCGATTCGTGATGCAAACGTTGCTCATAATCAAATTAAATTTACAGGTAGATTCTAAGGTCGATGATAAGGAAAAGCCCTCAAGAAATTTCGATTATAGTTGCCCCGAAGGTTGAGTTCGACTAGGTTGCAGGTGCGAACCAAACGCGGTGATTGATTATGATATGTCGAAGTGTTTTAGTGATAATTGATGGTTTAGAATGATCGAGGGGGCCGATTAGGACATTAGCCCTCTGGTATGAGGTATTGATTTAGTCGGTTTCACCACGAACGAGTTAAGGTTTTGAATTTGGTGTTTCGGTTTCGTGTGCACAGCCTAAACGGCCGAATTAATCCAATTAACTTCGTATTCAAGTTCGAAACTGATAAGCCATAGTTAATGTTCGATTTAATCGCGATTCAATTAAGCGTTTCGGTTGATTTGGTGGTCGCCGGAGACGGTGGCCGGTGACGAGGAGGTGTCGACGGGGATGGGGATTTGGGTGGTTTGGGTTATTAATTGAAGTTACACATTTGGTCCCTTTAATTTTAAAGTTTAACATTTTATGTGAAAAACTTATAATTTAAGTTTTATAAATTACACTTTTCACCCTAAACTTAATTTAAATGATAATTCCATTTATTTTATAAAATATTTATCAACCTTAATATTTTTTTTAATAAGACTTCTTTATTTAGTTATTTATTTTCGAATAATAAATAAAGCTTTATAATTTTATAAAGAAAGAAATTATTCATAAATTAATGACTTGTTATAAGTTTTTAGATGATTTACCAAATTAAGAATTTGAAATAAGAAAATAAATTCACAATATTATTTAAACTATACTTATAAAGCATTTGACTCATCAAAATAAACAGAATAATTTTATATAACAAATTTTCCTTCGTATGAAACTTTAATATGGGTTCGGGTTTGGGTTTGTAAATTATGAAAAAAAATGACGGATGTTACATGCAGCACCTTGATGATCATCCTTGTCTTTCTCAGTTGGGTGTTCCTCCCTCATAGGTTTAGAAGGAGAGGGAGTTTGACCCTGCTGTGGATCAGAAGATGAAGCTTGCTCAGGCTCAGCAGGAGGTCCGGGTTGTGTTGTCTCAGGTTGTTCAACCTTAACCTCCACTTCAGGTGGGGCTTGACTTGGAAGAGAGTGTAAGTCAACCAGTTCACCACTCTTAATCTTCTGCTTATTACCCTTATATGCTCATCCATTGTGGATAGAGACATAGGGCCAAGTCTCCTTCCGGAGAATCCATACAGCTTCAAGAAGCTCATCATCCTTTGTCTGTCAGCAGACTTCTTCATACTCTTTTGGATGAGGGCTCTTGACTTTGTAGCTTCTTCCCTTAGCTTCTTCTTAGTTGTCTTTCTCTCCTTGACTAACTCAAGCTCAAGTTGTTTTAAGAAATCAAACTCAACAAAGTCATAGAACAAGGGAAGAAGTGCATCTGTCTAATAGAAGCCTGTGGCACTCAGGTAGTTGATCATTTTGATCCTATCTTCTTCTTTGTCTACCTGAGGTTCTTGTTGAACCACATCTTCTTGTACAAGGCTTTCTTGAACTAGGAGAGTGTAGGAGCATGCTTGTAGAGTCTTTCCTCTTCTCCTCTTTGAATTGGAGAAGTAACCTTGCATCCTCTTTTTCTTTCATCTCTCTTGATACTTCCATGTCTGTCAGTTCATTTAGTTGTTCTAAGGGAAGAGAAATGATTTCATCAATGTCATAGTTCCTGGTCTGCAGGTAAGTAATCCTGACTGCCCTCAACTCATCATCTATATTTGGTCTGGGGCAGCCCTGATTGCAGCTTGCATAAAACCTGAAGACCCAGAGGAACTTTCTCCCCTTAGCTTCCTCTTCCTCTCTCTCTCTCTCTTCCTCCTCAATTTCCTCAGGAGTCAAAATCATTTTCCCTTTGTAACCCACAGACCTTTGTGACTCAGGGTGGATAGAGGTTTGGCCTTCATTGCTTGGAGTAGCATCCATGCTCTGGCCAGAGGGAGGCTAAGAAACACCTTCACCAGCAGGTGTCTCAGAGGGAATATGAATCTCTGCAGTAGTTGTTGATGATGAGACAGGGGTCTCAGGTTCTGCCACTGGTCCTTCAGTCAAGTTTTCCCCTATGAAACTAATCTTAGGGTCCACCTCAACATCCAGTTGACCGATGGCATTACCTGATTGCCTAAGTCTCCTTCTTAAGCTAAACTCTGCAGTGATTTTGTCTTGGATTCTTTGAGCCAATCTGTCAGCTTGTCTTGAGTTGCTTGGGTTGACAAGTGGCATATTAACTAGATCCAGACCTTCATAGAAGTTCAAATTTTGAAAGTCAAATACTTCTTGTTGCCCTTGAACTCTGTGAAGAATAAGGGCTCTTCTATCAGCATCATACCTCCACCTTATGATGTAGTTTGAAGTTCCTTGAGGTGGGGATGACACAACCCTTGGTATACCTTCCTCAAAGAGACTCCTGATGATAGAGTCTATAGAGTCCACATTAATGTGAACTTGAGGAAGTTGCTGAGAATGCACAATTGCAAGTGAGGATGGTGAGTCCTCTATGTCCATTCTCTGTGAAGAAATCCCAGGTTCTGTGGCTGCAATAACTTTCTCCCCCTTTTTGGTAGCATCACCCACTTGCATAGGTGAGCTGGAGGATAAATCAATCACATTCACAGGTTCTTGTGTTCCTGGTTGAGCTCTTCTTAAAGGTCTCCCAGCTAGTTTTTCCTTAAGATATGAAATCTGAAGTTGCTGATCATTGACCCTGTTGTGAAGGTAGTCACCTAAGATTCAAGGTGACTGACCTTTGAGACTAGGTAAGTGCATGTTTTAGACAATTTGTGCACCATTAGTCTCAGATTCCCCTCTTCTTCATCAGAAGAATCATTGGAGGATGAGATGATTAGACCAAAGTCCTCTCTCTCACCACCAGCTTGAGGTTCTTGGCTGCTGGTTTTCCTCTGCTCACTAGCAATCTCGTTTGAGATGTCAGTGGGCTGAGTTGCCATGGTTGAGGTCTTAATGATGTAATCACTTGCAGAAGTGAGAGCCTCTTCCATATGGACATGCTGAACAGGTTCAGAAGTGTCCACCTCAGTTATAGGTGACTGATGTGGGCTAGACTGAGGAGACTCAGGAGTACTCATCTCTCTTTGAGTAGGGGAGGAGAAGAGAGACTCATGGTACTCACTGAATCTTAAGTCTTCATCATCATAGAAGGATAGGTTAGGAATGGGTTGATTTAGATCTAAAGGCTGGAGATGGTAACTATCCCCTAAAGGTTGTTCACTTGAGTGTTGAGACTCAGAATGAAGGCTTAAGGCTGTTGGGCTTGTGAGCTCATCAGGGTGAGCATGAGGAACCTCAGCCCTGATAGTTGAAGAGATGGGAGTGGTTTGCTCCTCAGGGGAAGTGGGAGCTCTAGTTTCCACTTCCTCCTGTAAAGGTGAGTATATGGGGACCTGCACAAACTCAATAGCTTGAGCAGAGGTTTGTTTGGATTTTCTTGGTAGGTGAGGGTTACTTGAGGCCTTTTTAGTGGTAAAGAGGTAGAAGGTGTGGATTCAACACTAGCTTGTGTTGCTAGGTTGTCACCTTGAGCAATGAGCTCTAACATTTTGGGGACAAGGGCTGTTTCTACCCCTGAGAAGCCTACAATTGGCTTCTTCATAATTTTAAAGATGCCGGGCTTCATCTGTCCCAATTTAAGAATATTATCTATTTCCCTCAATTGTGAGCCCAGTTCACAGTTGAGAATGTGTTGAACATATCTAGGAACATGTAATACTCTAAGGAGTCCAAGTTTGCAAGTAAATGGTATAAAGAAATTGAGAGTACCTGAACTTGACCCCTTGAACCATTCCATGCACTATGAAGGAGAGATCCTCAGGAATCTGGTCCCATCCTCCATGCTTGTTTGACAAGCTGTGGATAACCACATGGAGTAGGTATTTCCACTGGGATGAGACCTTCCCTTTCCTGAAGGTCTTCACAGAGAAATCTCTCTCATAGCCCATCTGCTTAAAGGAATGATTGATAGCTTCCTTTGGGAAGGACAACTCACCTTCTTCATCATCCAACTGCAAATGAGTATTGATGATGGCAGGAGTGATGAAGATTGTCCTCCCTTGCACTGTGGCAGACAATGCCTTCTCCCCATCCATGATGACCTCTTGGCAGGTCTTCCAAAATTCAAGCAGATGATCCTCATACATAGTAGGATCAATGGTTAGGGAGGTGAAGTAATTTGATAGAGTTAAGAATTGGCAAATTTCTGAGAAACTTTCATCTTTCTCAGAGCTTAACAGAGCAACCTGGTTGGTTGTCTGTGAAGTTGCATGGAGAAATCTGGGTTGTTTCTACGGTTAAGGTTGGCCATTTGAGAAGCTTAAGGTTGAAGAAAGGTAAAAAGCAAAGGCAGTTTCGGGAATTAGGTTTGAGGAATAGTGGAATTGAAGAAGATAGTGAGGAAGAGGGGGAACCATTGGGTATTTATGTGAAAAGGGATTTGAACCAAAATTTATAAAAGAGGATAAACTTTGAAATCCAAAAGTCGGTCCCACCTCTGAAAAAGTAGTTTACTTTTGCTTAAAAAGTAGTTTTTCTTGGAATTCGAAAAGCTTCCGAAGGTAAATTATCTTCGGAAGTTTTAATGAAAAAGCTTCCGAAGCTAAAATGACTTCGGAATATTTTCCTGAGAGTCTTGAAAATTTTGCTTCGGAAGAGAAATAAACACTTGAATGCTTTGTATATAAAACAACAAAGCTTCCGAGAGTTAATTTTGCTTCGGAAGGAAAAAGTTCTTAAAAAACAAATAAGTGTCTGAGACAAGTATTTAAGCTTCGGAAGATAGATTTTAGACTTCTTCCGAAGGTGAAATTTCTTAGACAGTTATTTATTTTGAAGATATGATTTTCTTCCGAAGGTAAAAGTATATCTTCCGAATGATCAGAAAATTTTCACAAATCTAAGGAAAGTTTTCAAAAAGGATTTGATATCCAAAGAAAACATGAGCTTATGAAAGTGATGAACTAGACAACTTAGGACACACATATTTTAAAAAAATAATTAGAATTAGTTTTAAGAAAAGATCTACTCAAAGTTAATCATCCCAATAGCTGATATTAGATATTTAAATCTCTGTTCATCAAAAGCTTTTGTAAACAAATCAGCATATTGTACATCTGTATGAACTTTGACTAGTTTAATTAATCCCTTTTCATAGTTATCTCTTATTAAATGATACCTGATATTGATGTGTTTGGTCCTTGAGTGTTGCACAGGGTTCTCAGTGATAGAGATAACACTATTGTTGTCTATGTGGATAGGAGTCTCCTTGAAGTTATATCCGTAGTCTAGCATCTGATTTTGAATCCAGAGCACTTGAGCACAGCAACTTGCAGCAGCAATGTATTCAGCCTCAGCAGTTGATGCAGACACATAGGATTGTTTCTTGCATTGCCATGAGACAACCCTTCCACCCAAGAATTGACATCCCCTTGATGTAGACTTTGCAGTCATGTTTCAACCACCATAATCACTATCTGTATTAAGCATACAGATTGAAGTCAGGATTCTTTGGATACCATAAACCAAGTGTTGAGGCACCTTTGAGGTATCTTAAAATCCTTTTGACAGTGATGAGGTGAGACATCTTAGGGTTGGCTTGATATCTTGCACAAATACATGTAGCAAACATGATATCAGGCCTGCTAGCTGTAAGATACATGAGAGACCCAATCATAGCCATGTATAAATGTTCATCTACACACTCCCCCTCAAGATCAGGTCCAAGAGAGTGGTTTCTGGCTATGGGTGTCTTAGCAATCTTACAATCAGTCATGTTGAACCTCTTGAGTATGTCCTGAACATACTTTGACTGACTTATGAAGATGCCATCTTCAACTTGCTTCACTTGAATTCCCAGAAAGAAATTGAGTTCTCCCATTGCACTCATTTCAAATATGTCTTTCATCAGCTTCTCAAAGTCTTTGCAGAGCCTTGGATTAGTTGAACCAAAGATGATGTCATCTACATATACTTGAACTAGCAATAAGTCATTTCCTTGTCCTTTGATGAAGAGAGTTCCATCTATAGTGTTGAATTCTTTATGCCCAAGACACATAGAACATTGATGTGGTTAGTACGTTATGATCCAAGTCGGGTCATACCCAATAACAAGCTTAGCAAACACCAAATAATATTTAATTGATGATATGATCATACAATTAAATAAAAACACCAATTTAGAAAATGGGTTTTCTAAATAAATAGCATATGAGATTGAACAATTTATATGGATATTTTGTTTATAGATATTGTTTGTAATGTTATTTAAGTTACTTAAATAACATCAAATAATAAGTGAGTGTGTGTGAGTTATTCAATTAAAAGGTTAGTTATATGAATAACTTATATGAATGACTTGTTAATGTGTGAAAATGGGTTTTAACTTTTGGGGGGAAAACCCCATGTTTCTTAAAAGTTTTGGCCGCCCCTTAAGGGGTCTCTTGGCCTTCTTTTAGTTGCCTTGGAAACTCATTTTGTACATTCATTCACTCCATCTACTTCTCTCTCTAACTTGGAAGAACCACAAGAAAGAAAAAAGGGTTTTTCTCCTCTTGTTGAAGTGATTCACGGCTGGAAGATTCAGCAGCCTTTCAAGTCGGGTTTTGGTGCTCAAATCCTAGCAACAAGGTGTTTGTCTTAGAGCTTGGGGTATGCAAACTTGAGAGGACCTTCTTTTGGTGCCTTGGTCGTTCTTTCTTGGTCCATATCATCCTCTACCATCTCGTTTTGCTGCTGAAAGGTAGTTTATGGCAGCCTCTTTATGGCTGCCATAATGTATGTTTGTGTTGTCATAGCTAGTCTTATTCACATAAATAAGATCCTTTTGTTCTTGGGTTTGTTTATAACTTTGTAATATCAAGATGAAATCTGAAATTTTCAGTTCATTAACATAGATATAAAACTTGTTTCCGCTGCGTTTTCTCAAAGTTTAAATGGTTAAACTATGTATCTTGTTTCAACAAACCCTAACATTGGCATCTAGAGCCGGTTATGTGGATAGCTAGCTTGTTTTGTCCTTGAAATATTTCGTTTTTTGGGACTTTGAAACCCATTTTAGGGGCTGATATATTCATGTAATATGAAACCCCAAACTTTCAAAGTTATATCACACATGCTTGTGATTAAACTTTGAAAGATATGTATGTTGTATTGTTTATTTGTTTGGACAAGATAAACCCGAAAATTTCAGTTTATGTTGGCTGAAATTTCGTGGGTTTAAGGTGGGGTTTCATTATTGGTTTGAATGATTTGATCATTGTTCATTATGGTGCATAACCTAGCCCTTGACCTTGTGTTTTTTGGATGTTTGTAATGGTTGTATTCATTCATTCAATTGGGTTGTATAATCTTTTATTTGTGCTTGGTATAAAGTGTAATTTTATTTATTATTGGGCTGTAATAAATAGATTAGGTACTTTTCATTTTACTAGAAATCTTGTATTAGGATATAATATCTTGTAAGATGAAGATGTACGCGTTAGAAGCACAAGGAAAGACACAAGAAACATGGAGCATTTGATGCGGTTTCAAGTGGGAGGTTCATGGCAGCCTTTTGTGTCATGTTTTGTCCCTTAGGAATGTCCTATGGACCACACTTGTGATGGCAAACAAGTGTGGCCTCTTTAGATGCTATGGTTATGCACTATTATTTGGTTGATTCTTGGTATTGTGGTTGATTACTTATATATGATGTTTGCTTAACAATCCTTTCCATGATCATAACAATCTATCCAAATGGACATTAATCATTAAAAGGTTATAAAAGGTTATTAAAATTGTTTAATGATTTCAAAGATTAAAAGGGGTTTTAATCAAAGGACTAAAGGGTATCTTGTATTTGAAAGCATGCAAATACAAGTACATAGAGTTTTCTAAAACTTAAATTATGAAATCTCTAATATTTTAAAACGAGATCAACACCGTCCTTTTACACAACACTTGAGTCACTTGGGAACTCTTAGTGGGATAAAGGTCACCTAACCATTTTGAGGGAACTTGTGATTTGAGGTGAGAATGCCTTATTTGTGGGATAAAGGTCACCTAACCACTTATTTTGGCAAACTCACACGTGGTTGTAAGTAGGGTATCTTGATTTGCAAACCATGTCAAATGGATCAACTACGATGTGGTTTCCAAATGGTGTTGATGGGATTAACATGCCGACTTTACATATGATGTTTCAAGTCGATCCCATATCTCTAGAAGTTGCAAATGGTTGCATCGTCAATCGTTGACCACCTTATTAATTCAAATCGTGGGATAAAGGTCACCTAACCACAATTTAAATTAAATGTTGGATTCTAGATTTTAATATGAAAATAGCCATAAAAGGTATTTATTATTAAAATAACAATATCACAAATACTAAAATAGATCTTTGTTAAATTTTATAGATGGCCTCCAATAATGATAATCATGATAACTCATCTGCGTCCGCCCAATCTTTACGAGCGATTCTCCAAAAAGAACGTCAAAATCATAACAATTTTATTGATTGGTATCGAAACTTGAGAATCGTTCTCAAGCAAGAGAAACGATCATACGTTTTAGACGACCCTATCCCCGATCAACCTGCTGAGGATGATGAGGAGGCCTTTAACGATTGATTAAAATACACTGAGGACTCGGTCCAAGTGTCTTGTCTCATGCTGGCGAGCATGACTCCGGATCTCCAAAAGGAGTATGAACAACACGGAGCTTATGACATGATAACCCAGCTGAAGGAAACGTTCCAACAGCAAGCAAGGGTTGAGCGCTTCGAAACGGTTCGAGCACTCCACGCATGTCGTATGGATGACAACCAATCGGTTTCATCTTATGTACTTAAGATGAAAAGCCACATTAACCGCCTCGAAAGGCTTAATTGTCCTGTCTCGAAGGAATTGGCCACGGATTTGATCCTCAACGGCCTTACCAAGAAGTTTGAGACATTCGTGTTGAACTACAACATGAATGCTTGGGACAAAAGCATTGGTGAGCTTCACTCAATGCTCAAAACGGCCGAGGCGGCCATGGGTAAAAGGGTTTTACCTGTTCTCACCATCAATGAAGGTGGGAACAAGAAAAGGCCTCATCCCACACCCAAGGCAAAGGTTGCCAAGGGCAAGGGAACCGTATGGGGAAAAGGGAAAGGGGTGGTAAGGGTACCACCCAAACCTCAAGAGAAGAAGCAAAAGGTTACTTCCAATGACCCATGCTTCAAGTGTGGGGAGATTGGACATTGGGCAAAGAATTGTCCCGTCCATCTCCAAGAGTTGAAAGCAAAGAGGGATGCTGGGCAAACCTCAGGTACAATATACATGATCCATATTGATTTAAACATGACATCCTCTAACACATGGGTATTAGATACCGGATGTGGAACTCACATTTGCAATTTGTTGCAGGGGTTCAAAAGAAGCAGTAACTTCAACAAAGGGGATGTTAGCCTCTACATAGGCAATGGGGCTAAAGTTCAAGTTGAAGCCCGTGGTGACTACATCTTGAAACTTCCAAATGGTTTGGAAGTAATTTTGAACAATGTTTTGTATGCTCCTAGTTTGACTAGGAATATTATTTCTGTAGCCCTATTAAAACAATTTGGATATGTATTATCATTTGTTGAAAATAATATTCATGTTTCTTTAAATGATATGTTCTACTTTAAAGCTATTCCTATCAATGGTATTTATGAATTGGTTCATGAAAATACTTTAAATAGTTCATTGTACCAAACTAGCACCAAGAAACTCAAGTTGGATTTGAGTGATACCTATCTTTGGCATTGTCGTCTTGGTCATATAAACAAAAAAAGAATTCAAACACTACAAAAGAATGGTCTTTTAAAAACAAGTGAATGTGATTCATTTGATGTGTGTGAGTCTTGTTTACAAGGTAAAATGACTAAGGCACCCTTCAGTGGGACTAATGAAAGGGAAAAAGATTTGTTAGGAATCATACATTCGGATGTATGTGGTCCTTTTAAGCCAATGACAAGGAATGGTGAAAGATACTTCATTACCTTTACTGACGATTATAGTCGCTATGGGTATGTGTACCTGTTAAGACACAAAGATGAAGGTTTTGAAATGTTCAAGATCTTTCAAAATGAAGAACAAAATCAACTCAACAAGTCGATTAAAGTTCTCCGCACCGATAGAGGAGGTGAATACCTAAGTGATGCTTTTCAAGATCATCTTAGGAGTTGTGGGATTGTCTCACAACTCACTCCACCTGGAACACCACAACATAATGGTGTGTCTGAGAGGAGGAATCGAACCTTATTGGATATGGTCCGATCTATGATGGCTAGAAGCACATTACCTCTATCATTTTGGGGTTTCGCTTTGCTCTCCGCGGCCCGTATTCTAAATATGGCCCCAACCAAAAAGGTGGAAAGGACACCTTTTGACATATGGCATGGAAGAGTTCCATCCCTTTCATACTTAAGGGTCTGGGGTTGTGAGGCTTATGTTAAGACTCCCATCCCAAACAAATAGAAGTCCGATCCACCAAGTGTATCTTTGTTGGATATCCTAGAGATTCTATGGGATATTATTTCTATGATCCACTGGAACAAAAAGTGTTTGTTGCCAGAAAGGGTGAGTTCTTAGAAGCAAAGTTCCTTATGGAAGGAACTAGCAATAGAACAGTGGATCTTGAGGAGGATCAAGAACCACAACCTGATGCACGTTTGGTTGAAACTAGCACTCAACATGAGGATGTTGAAGATGATCAAGTGGTTGATCAATACACACAAAACGTTCGCAGAAGTGGTAGAACTAGTAATCCACCTGAAAGATACGGATTTTTCATGGATGGATGCTATGTGGTAGATTCAGATGAACCAACCACATACCATGATGCAGTGTCCAATTCGGATTGTGACAAATGGCTCGAGGCCATGAGCGTTGAGATGCAATCCATGCATGACAATCAAGTATGGGACTTGGTTGTACCACCTCTTAACTCCAAAGTAGTTGGAAGTAAGTGGGTTTTCAAGAAGAAAACCGATATGCATGGAAACTTGGATACTTATAAAGATAGACTTGTAGCAAAAGGTTTCACTCAAACTCAAGGAGTTGATTATGATGAAACTTTCTCACCTGTTGCGATGCTAAATCTATAAGGATATTGTTTGCCATAGCTGCTCATTATGATTATTAGATTTGGCAAATGGATGTCAAAACCGCTTTCCTAAATGGATATCTTGAGGAAGATGTCTATATGGTTCAGCCTGAAGGTTTTGTCGATCCAAAACATCCTAATAAAGTATGCAAGTTAAAGAAATCAATCAATGGATTGAAACAAGCATCGAGAAGTTGGAATCACCGTTTTGATGAAGAAGTAAACAAATTTGGATTCATCAAGAACGCTAATGAAGCTTGTGTATATAAGAAAGCTAGTGGGAGCATCATCACTTTCCTAGTATTATATGTTGATGATATACTACTATTTGGAAATGACTTTCCAACCTTGGAAGGTGTAAAAACCTGGCTTGGAAGTTGCTTTTCAATCAAGGATCTTGGTGAAGCCGCCTATATTCTGGGAATAAAGATCTATAGGGATAGATCAAGGCGGTTGATTGGTTTAAATCAAAGTGCATACATTGATAAAATCTTGAAAAGGTTCAAGATGGAGAACTCTAAGAAAGGTACGGTACCTATTCAAAGAGGAACAATATTGAGCACAACTCAATGTCCAAGCTCAAAGGATGAGCAAGATAAAATGAAGGCAATCCCATACGCATCTGCTATTGGATCCATCATGTATGCAATGATATGCACTCGGCCGGACGTGTCATGCGCCTTAAGCATGACAAGCCGATACCAGCAAAATCCTGGAAACAGTCATTGGATGGCTGTTAAGAACATACTTAAGTACCTAAGGAGGACAAAAGATATGTTCCTAATCTATGGATCTGGTGATGAGGAACTCGTTGTAAAAGGTTACACGGATGCGAGTTTCCAAACCGATCGTGATGACTCACGGTCACAATGGGGATATATTTTCATTCTGAATGGAGGAGCGGTCTCTTGGAAGAGCTCCAAACAGGATGTGGTGGCTCTATCAACTACAGAATCAGAATACGTCGCCGCCTCATTGGCAGCTCAAGAAGCTGCATGGTTGAAGAAATTCATTGCCGATCTAGGGGTTGTCCCTTCCATTCAGGACCCCCTAGAGATCTTTTGTGATAACGAGGGTGCGATTGCTCAAATCAAAGAACCTCGTGCTCATCAAAAGACTAGGCACATTGAGCGGAGATTCAACTACATACGAGATGAAGTTGAAAAGGGAAAGATATGTATTCGCAGTTCACACGGATCAAAACATTGCAGATCCTCTCACGAAGCTCCTTGAAAAGGCAAAGCATGAAGGTCATACTTGTGCTATGGGACTTCGATATTCTAGTGATTGGATTTGATCTGTAATTTTGTATTTGGATATGTGGAACTTTTATTATTTGAATAAAATTATTTGGTTATAATGTTTCAATTAATATTCCAATTTAGCATGTTTAATCCATGAGTAAATTGTTTACTCTAAATGTCCGTAGTCGTTCAGACTTGTGGGAACAAGTATGAGGGTAAGATTATTATGAATTTGGATTGGTAGATATTCATATGGATGAATATAGAGCAAAAGGTTGCTGCCAAGGTTCATAGATATTTATGGGATGCAAATATTGGACTGACCTGCATCTCAAATATTACTACATGGAATCTTCCTAATTGATCATAAGTAATTTTGAGTAAAGGCAAACATCATTTGGTATCCTCTGACCTGAGATACATATTGGGTCTTGATATTTACCAAATATTATACTTTGACTCAGTTCTCCGCTGTTCTGAAATATGGCAGTTGATAAGTCTGGATTCAGGTATGATATAAGGTAATTATGAGAGACGTATGTAGTCAAGAAGGGATTTGTCCCTCTTATTCGTTGAGAGTAAGATGTCTAAGGCCTGATAAAGTTAAATCAATGGAGAATGATCACTCTGTGTCTCTAGGATTTAACATGACATCTGCGACAAAGGGATAGATGATTGATTCACCTAAAACATCTCAAGTATGGTACTTGAAGGAGATGATGTTATTGAATGGCATTAAGTCATACGTATTAAGGGTATTAAACCGTTGTTAGGCGGTATTTACTGCTTGCATCAATCTTCTATGAATCTTGTGCAAGTGGGAGATTGTTGAATTCTTTATGCCCAAGACACATAGAACATTGATGTGGTTAGTACGTTATGATCCAAGTCGGGTCATACCCAATAACAAGCTTAGCAAACACCAAATAATATTTAATTGATGATATGATCATACAATTAAATAAAAACACCAATTTAGAAAATGGGTTTTCTAAATAAATAGCATATGAGATTGAACAATTTATATGGATATTTTGTTTATAGATAATGTTTGTAATGTTATTTAAGTTACTTAAATAACATCAAATAATAAGTGAGTGTGTATGAGTTATTCAATTAAAAGGTTAGTTATATGAATAACTTATATGAATGACTTGTTAATGTGTGAAAATGGGTTTTAACTTTTGGGGGGAAAACCCCATGTTTCTTAAAAGTTTTGGCCACCCCTTAAGGGGTCTCTTGGCCTTCTTTTAGTTGCCTTGGAAACTCATTTTGTACATTCATTCACTCTATCTACTTCTCTCTCTAACTTGCAAGAACCACAAGAAAGAAAAAAGGGTTTTTCTCCTCTTGTTGAAGTGATTCACGGCTGGAAGATTCAGTAGCCTTTCAAGTCGGGTTTTGGTGCTCAAATCCTAGCAACAAGGTGTTTGTCTTAGAGCTTGGGGTATGCAAACTTGAGAGGACCTTCTTTTGGTGCCTTGGTCGTTCTTTCTTGGTCCATATCATCCTCTACCATCTCGTTTTGCTGCTGAAAGGTAGTTTATGGCAGCCTCTTTATGGCTGCCATAATGTATGTTTGTGTTGTCATAGCTAGTCTTATTCACATAAATAAGATCCTTTTGTTCTTGGGTTTGTTTATAACTTTGTAATATCAAGATGAAATCTGAAATTTTCAGTTCATTAACATAGATATAAAACTTGTTTCCGCTGTGTTTTCTCAAAGTTTAAATGGTTAAACTATGTATCTTGTTTCAACAAACCCTAACATATAGTACCTCTCCTGTATCCATGTTTACAAAGATACTCAGACAATGTCTCATACCACTTCCTGGGTGCCTGATGCAGCCCATAAAGAGCTTTGTCAAGCTTGCAGACATAATCAGGATGATCAGGATCTATAAAACCAGGTGGCTGTTTGACATAAACCTCTTCATCAATCACTCCATACAGAAAAGCACACTTTACATCAAGTTGAAAGACCTTGAAGTTTTTGGATGCAGCAAATGCCAGGAATATCCTAACAGCTTCTAATCTTGCTACAGGAGCAAAGACATCAGTGTAGTCAATCCCTTCTTCTTGTGTGTATCCTTGAACAAATAGTCTTGCCTTGTTCTTGATGATAATACCTCTATCATCCTTCTTATTCCTAAACACCCATTTGGTTCCAATGGTAGTCTTCCCATGAGGAAGAGGACAAAGGTTCCAAACTTTTTGCCTTTCGAATTGAAGCAACTCTTGTTGCATAGCTTCAACCCAACTTCCATCCTTTAGAGCTTCATCAACTTTCTTTGGCTCTATCTGGGATAAGAAACAAGAGTGAAGACAAACATTTGCTTCATGGGTTTGTCCACTTGTTCTTACCCTGTGACAACATCTCCAATGATGTTTGTGGTGGGGTGAGACTTGTGGATCCTTAGATGAGGGATCACAGCAAGTTGCTGAGAAAGATCCAAATTTGAGAAATTTAGATCTGGCATAAATGATTCACCCTCCACATCACCACACTTATCAAGATTAACTTGATCCAATGAGTGTGTTACATCATTGATGTTGTCATCTATGGTGTGGTTATTAGCATCAAAAAATTCCTGATCACTTTCACCATTACCATTGTTGTCTTCCATAATTGAAGTATCTTTATCTGGTTGTGGAGCCTCTGAGCTGGAATTTGAAGGCACCCCAGATGTATCAGGTGAATTTGTCATTGTAGTGCTGATAGAAACCTCATTTGCTGAAGTAGTTCCAATTGGAGCTGAAGATGTATGAGTTGAAGGTCTTCCTAGCTCAAATCTTGGATTAGGATCACCTGTATTTAAATTTTCTACAGATCCTAAAACATTCTCACAAGATTTGTTAAAACAGTTGGTAACTAAATCAAGATCAAATAACCAATCAGGACCAGAACCAGCCACATAGGGTGTGTGTTCATTGAAAGTCACATTGGCTGACTCTTCAACAATTCTAGTTCTAAGATTGTATACTCTATAAGCCTTAGCTTGGGAAGAGTATCCAATGAAGTGTCCATCATCTGATTTCTCAGCAAACTTGGCAATTCGATCCTTGGTATTCAAGATGGTGCAGGGACATCCAAATGACCTGAGAAAACCAATGAAAGGTTTTCTCTTATCCCAAAGTTCATAAGGAGTCTTACCATGTGTCTTAACTACTAAAACTCTGTTTTGCACATAGCAAGCAGTATTTACTGCCTCTGCCCAGAAGGTGAATGGGCAGTCTAGAGTCAGACAACATAGTTCGTGCAGCTTTAATTAGTGTCATGTTTCTCCTCTCAGCAACACCATTTTGCTGAGGAGTCCTGAGAGCACTATATTGTCTTGTAATACCTTTATTATCACAAAATGTATCAAGGATTTGATTCTTAAATTCAGTCCCTTGATCACATCTTATGGTTTTGACCTTGTGATCACTTTGATTCTCAATTTTTAAGATGAAGTTCTTCAGAATCTCAGGGGTTTCATCCTTAGTTCTAAGAAAGAAAACCCAAGTGAATCTTGTAAAATCATCTGTGATCACTAAACAATAAGAGGTCCTTCCTAGACTCATTACACTGGTGGGGCCAAAGAGATCCATATGTAATAAGTGTAGGGGAGTAGTGATGGAGTTCCTTTCCTTAGGCTTGTGAGATACCTTATGTTGCTTCCCTTTCAGGCATGCAACACAATGATCATCACTTGTAAACTCTTTCTTTGGCATTCCAGTTACCAAATCATGTTTAATTAGTTTATTCATGTTCTTAAAGTTTACATGGCACATTCTTTTATGCCATAGGAAAGACTCATCACTATTTGCTTTAGATAGAAAGCATGAAACTTCTCCAGAGGGAGATGTTTCTTGCAAATCCATCTTGTACATGTTCCCTTTCTAGGGGGCTCTAAGCAGGATGTGCTCATGAGGAATGACCACTCCAGGCTTGAGAACAATGCACTCATGCTCAGTAAAGAGCATGTTATGACTCTGATCACAAAATTAGGATACACTCAGAAGATTGTACCCAAGCTCCTTGACAAAGTTTACCTTTTCAATGCTGAGCTTACCATTTGTGACCTTGCCCCTTCCAGAAATGTAACTACCTTCATCTCCTCCAAAAGCAACTGGTCCTCCATCAATTCTCTCAAAGTTATGGAGTAGTGACCTATTGCCTGTCATGTGCCTGGAACAGCCACTA
The DNA here is from genome assembly GCA_025215565.1 of Flaveria ramosissima. Lineage (NCBI taxonomy): Eukaryota > Viridiplantae > Streptophyta > Magnoliopsida > Asterales > Asteraceae > Flaveria > Flaveria ramosissima. The sequence continues at coordinate 594,343 of CM046042.1, forward strand.
TCAATGATCCAGATATTCTTGTTTGTCTTGAGCTGTTCCTGCAAAAGAAAATGATTAGTTACATTTGGAAACCCAAGCCTTACTTGTCTTGGGCTCACTAAGTATAATAGAAGGTAATGCAACAGTAATAGATCCTATGGTTGTGCTAGAGGGATCTTGAGCTGTTCTTGATGGAGAAACTTCAGTCACTTGGTCTTTCTTAGACTTCCACACCACCTTTGGAGTCTTGGACTTGACCTTCAAAACCTTGAAAGCTTTTGGGACTTCGGAAGTTTTGATGACTGAACCTTCAGAAGATTCAGCAGTCGCTGTAGCAGACTTCAGTGCTTCGGAAGAACTCCTTTCTTCCGAGACCAATTTTTCTTCTGAAGGTAATTTTCCATTTACCTTCTTCTTTGATTTGGAGATTCCGAAGGAAACAGATTTTCCTTCCGAAGCTTGAATCTTCTTGAAACTCTTTGAAGTCTTTGTATTGGTCATATGGACGATACTTTTAGGATTATATGGACAATCCTTAGCAATGTGAGAGATACTTTCACACATGACACACAACTTTTCTTCTTCACAAGAGTCTCCTTGTGAGAGCCAGACTGTCTTTGGTCACATCCCTTCTCCACCTTCATCTTTGTAGATGTTGAGACAGTTCTTTTGGGTTGTGAACTGTTCTTGGAGTTTGATGGTCCAGGCTGTGCAGCAGTGGTACACAGCAGATCAGTCTTCTTCTTGGTACTGAGATGATTTGAACAAGAACCAGAACTCTTAGCTGAAGAGTTTTGGTTGATGTCTTTAGTCTTTACTACTTCAAACCCTGCAAAGATAAAAACTTGTTTCTGCTTAGAGTCAAAAGTAGCCTTGATCTCTTGAGCCTTCTTTGCTTTTCTTTTGCTTTCCTAATCAAGTTCTTTCTCTTTGACTTGGTCATCACAGTAGTCTTCTTCTCCTCAGAAGGATAGTGGCCCTTAGTAGAATCCTCCTCTTCACTCTTCTCAGAGGAATTCTTCACTATCTCTTCTTCATCCTCTTCACTTATAGGATCTATGAGAGGAAGCTCATCTTCACAAGTTCCACACCTAGGAGATCTTACAGACTAGATTGTGTGTGGAGGAGCTATCTCATTTGATCCCAGTCCCTGTCTATTTTGATAACACACTTTGTTGTGCAGGGATGAGGATATCATGTTCTTGAAGGTCTCTTCTTCAAGAACACTTTTTTCTGCCCTGGCTTTGCTGATCACAAGCTCAGCCTGGCACTTAGTCAGCTTCGTTATGAGATCTTGGATTTGAGTCCTAAAATCTGTATGTTCATGTTTTAGAACTAAAATGGTTTTCTCTAAGTCCTCTATCTTTAGTTTATAATCATTTTCAGACTTTCTAAAATCAGATTTAAAAATGTTTAAGGACTCAAGATCAGATCTCATTTCCAAGTTATAGGACCTATATCTATTAACTTTAGCAATGCATTCAGGAGTACAGAGATGTTCCAATACCTTGGCTTCATCATGATCTGCCATTAGTGCTTGGTTTGGAGAAGCATCTTCCACCTGAAAGCTCCAGTCAAAGCCTCCTTCTTCAACAGCAACAGCAGCTTGTTGCTTTGGCTTCTTATTCTGAGGGGCTTTGTTAGTGTAGTTTGATCTGGTTTGTGCTTGGCCACCATTTGTTTTAGGTGCCTTACACTCTCTAGCAAAGTGGCCCATCAAGTTATAGTTGTAACACTTGACTTTGCTTTTGTCCAAGCCAAACTTTCCACTGGTTGCATTGCTTGGAAACCTCCTTCCATTTCTCTTGTAGAACTTCTTGGCTCTATGAGTGAGAAAAGCCATCTGCTGAACTATTTCCATATATTCCAGGTCATCTGGATGGATACAATCCAGGTCTTCAAGAGTGAAAAGAGAGTTACCACAACTTTCATCAGAAGACACAAAAGCTTGAGAAGAGCTTGTCTCTTGGAATGCGTTTCCTTGAGTGTAGTTCTCCCTGGGTGTCTTTGGGAAGGTGATGAAAGGACCCTTTGGTGAGTTGTCAGGGTAGCATATAAGATGATGTTGGGGTTATATGCTATCCCTTTCAACCACATGCAGGGCTGAACCTAATTGATTGTTGGAGTTGCCAGATGAACCTTGCATGTTCATCTCCATTTGGTAGCCACTGAGAATCCCATATAACTCTGTCAGAGTAAGAGTTTTGAGATTTTCAGTCATCTTGATCACCACACAGTAGTGTGTCCATTACCTAGGAAGTGAGGACATGAACTTCCTTACAATGTCTCTGTTTTCAAGAGGAACTCCTCCATCCACAAGGGTATCCACTATCTCAACATACCTGAAGTATTGCTGAGTCATGGTTTCACCTGTTTTGAAGGTGAAATTTTCAAACTGCTGCTTCAGGAGATCCTTTTTGTTCTCCTTGGCTTCAGAGGAGCCTTCATAGATCAGTTTTAGTGCATCCCACAGCTGTTTAGCTGTTTTGCACTTCTTGAAACCTTTGTACACAGAGTTTGGAAGGGCAGTTTGAAGAGCAGTCATGGCTTTTCTATCAATCTCTACTCTCTTCCTATCTTCATCAGAGTAGTTAGCCACATCTTTGGGGATCATACCAGCACCAATAGCAGAAGGAGTGTTGGGTATGAAGGGTCCATTTTCAACGGATTCCCACATTCTTGAGTCTAGAGACCTGATGAAACCTTCCATTCTCATACACCAGGTATCAAAGTCATCAAGAGTGATCAGTGGGGACTTGTTCATGGTTCCAGTTTCCATATCAGTCTTTGAAATGAATGCCATCTTGAAAGTTTAGTATTTGTGTGTGTGAGGGATCTTAAGATGGTGAGATCTTATATCAAGAGCCTGAAATGCTCTGATACCAATTGCAGGACCGGTTAAGGGCTTAACAATTACAACACAACAACACAAAGAGGAGATTAACCAAACTTGATCAAACAGTAAACTGGATTAACCAAGATAATGATACAAAGAACACAAGTAATAATAAAGAGACAGAACAAAAGATTTGGGTTTCAAGGATGCAGTATATTGCTTTCTCAAGTTTTATTACAAGTGTTACAAAGCATAAAGAAAGATACTAGAACATGGAATACTTATACTACAACCTACAGCAGGCTATACTTTGAAAGCCAGCTGGATACAATTGACTAGACACAAACAAAATGAATTGTAGAATCAAAAGGCATATCTGCCTTTTGACCTTGTGACTATGACATGCCATAGCTCACATCCTTATCTATTACAAAAAGGATAAAGTACATAAAGTAGAAGGTTACAGACTCAAGACCTCAATGTACAGTTACCAAAGCATGGACCTTTTCACCAACTCATGTAAGTTGGTGACTTTACAGAGATGCAGTGGAAAGGTGTCCAGCTTTATGGAACAGTACATCAGATAAAGCATGTTACTAAAAGTCTTCGGAAGAAATCTGTCTTCATAGGATGAAGCTTCGGAAGACTTTGTCTCTGAGGCTTCGGAAGACTTCATATTTGGCTTCGGAAGATATTGGTCTTGGCTTCGGAAGATTTTACACTTAGAATATTTCTAGTGCATGGTGTAAAACTTCCGAAGCAATTCTACTTCAGTTCTTTAGTGCATTGCTTGCAGAGAGACATTGGATGTTTTGGTTTGTATCAGACTTAAAGGAATCCTTACAATTCCTCTGGGTCACCCAAGCCAGTTAAGGCTTGGGTCCCACAACTAAACTAATCATTTCCTTTTAATGTGCAGGGTGTCCGTTACAGTGCTATCAAATACCTGGATTTTTGAAAGTGGGGCGTCTAGGCACATGATCGGGAACTTGGATCTCCTTTTCAATGTCAAACAAATTAAAGGGGGACATGTATCAATTGCTAGAAATAAAGGAGGATACATCACGGCTCAAGGCGAAGTGGGAAACCAGAAAGTCAAGTTTGACAAGGTCAACTACGTTCAACAATTATAAAATAACTTGCTTTCTGTATCCCAGATATGTGACAAAGGATTTAAGGTTGTTTTTGACAACAAGAAGTGCAATGTTCTAAAAAAGGATTATGTAATCCCGGAGGACCAAGTCTTAATGTCAGCTTCAAGATATAACGATTTATGTATCTTGGACCTATCAAAAGCCTCCACAACCGATCATGATGTGCAATGCTTCTTGTCAAAGGCAACAGAGAGAGATTCCATCTCCTGGCATAGGAGAATGGGACATATTAATCCACATAAAATGAGTCACTTGATCCAGAATGATCTAGTGTGAGGAGTAAATGTTAAGAACTTCCAACTACCGGATTTCTGTGTCGCATGTAAGAAAGGGAAACATAAAAAGAAGTCTCACAAGGCAAAGAACGTTCATTCCATTGACCTGCCTCTTGAGCTTCTGCACATGGATCTGTTTGGCCCAGTCAGTACAAGGAGCATTGCTGGCGATTTGTACTGCTATGTAGTTACAAATGATTACTCAAGATTTTCTTGGGTGATGTTTCTGAAATCCAAATCAGAGACATTTGAATCATTCAAAGAGCTGGTAACTACATTGGAGTCACTCTACAAACTGAAGGTAAGGCAAATCCGTTCAGACAACGGTCTCGAGTTCAAGAACCAGTGGATGGAGGCATTTTGCAAAGAGAAAGGAATTGTAAACCAGTTCACATCTGCCTACACTCCACAAATAAACGGAGTAGCTGAGCGAAAGAACGGGAGCTTGATAGAGAGAGCAAGAACTATGCTAGCTGACTCGAAACTGCCTATCCAATTTTGGAACGAGGCAATAGCTGAAGAAAAATCGGTCAGGGAAGTTCAGTTAAAAGGCTGAAAAAGGAATTTTTCTAGGATACAACATACCTAATAAGAGAGTTTACAACAATTCAACGGGTCAAGTAGAAGTGTGGTGCAACATCGACGTTCAGAGATACACCACCCCCCTGCTGGAAAAGGACCCGCATTCTTCTTCGATTATGATGGATTCTTTAAGTCCTTCAACATCCTTCTCTCCCTTTCTGATGATGAGTTAGCGACCAGAATGATGTATGATGTCTTAAACACACCGTCCCTAGACTCGACAACATTAGTTCCACACGGTGATTCTTCTAGTCCTTTAGGGGGAGCACTTGATGTAAGTGACTCCTCCTCTGACGATAAAGAAGTGGAGACTGAACAGGTGAACCAGGAGGAACAGGTTCCTGCTATAACAAGTACACAAGCATCAAACCCTGATGCCTCTGACACTACGGAACCTCATACTCCAACAGTTTCAGATACTGAAGCTGTGGTTCACAATCTGGATAATGAAGTAGCTATTCCCACCACTCCTGGATCACGACTAAATGTTTATCATCCTTTGGACAATGTCATTGGAGATGTTCGATCAGGAGTACAGACTAGAAATCAGCTATACTCAGCTGATTATGCATCGGTAATGGAAAAGGGCTATCTTCACGATGGTGCATATCGGTGTTTTGTGTCTCAATTTGAGCCAAAATATGTGAGTGAAGCCCTAAACGATGAGGCATGGGTCAGTGCCATGCAAGAAGAACTCCTTCAATTCAAAAAGCTAGGAGTATGAACACTGGTAGACAGACCAAAAGGTGCTAAAGTCATTGGCACTAAATGGGTCTTGAAATGCAAGAAAGATGACCAAGGGGTCATAATTCGCAACAAGGCTCGACTTGTGGTTCAAGGTTTTAGACAGGTCGAAGGCATTGATTACAATGAAGTGTTTGCACCTGTGGCTAGAATGGAAGCAATCCGTATCTTCCTAGCCTATGCATCTTACATGAAGATCAAAGTTTATCAACTAGATGTAAAGAATGCGTTCCTTCATAAGGAAATTCATGAGACAGTATACGTTAGTCAACCCGAAGGATTTGAGGATCCCTATCATCGGGACAGAGTTTACAAGCTGGACAAGGCTCTCTACGGGCTCCATCAAGCCCCTAGAGCCTGGTATGAAAAACTCACGACTCATCTGGTGAAACACGACTTTCGCAGAGGAGTGATTGATTGTACACTGTCATCAAAGAAAAGGATGGTGACTTACTGCTGGTACAGATTTATGTTGATGACATAATCTTCCAAGATCTATGTAAAGAATATGAAGCAGTAATGAAAGCTGAATTTGAGATGATTGCCATGGGAGAGATGAAGTTCTTTCTCGGGTTACAGGTGGATCAGATACCAAAGGGAATATTTCTACATCAGACCAAGTATGTAGGTGATATCCTAAGTTAGTTCGATATGGAGAATGCTTCGGCAGCTGGGAATCCACTACCTACAAACCACGACATGCCACCCGACAAAAATGGTGATCTGGTGGATGCCACCATGTACCGAGGAATGATTGGATCCCTCATGTACCTCACAGCCTTACGACCTGATATCATGTACACGATGTGTCTTTGTTCCATATATCAGGCGAAACCGAAAGTCAACCATCTCATAGGAGTTAAAAGGATATTTCGTTATCTGAAGGGTACTCCAACACTCGAGTTGTGGTATCCTCATGAGGATGACTTTAAGCTTACAGCGTATAGCGATTCGGATTATGGCGGCTGCAAAATGAATTACAAGTCAACATCTGCAGGATGTCAATTTTTGGGAGAAGATTAGTCACCTAGCAATGTAAGAAGCAGACCTCCGTTGCTCTGTCAACATGTGAAGCTGAATACGTTGCTGCTGCAAGTTGCTGTTCACAAATCATCTGGATTCAACAGCAAATGCGCGACTACGGTTTGAAATTCTCTAACACTCCTATCTTTGTTGACAATTCTGCTGCTATAGCCGTAACTAAAATCCTGTCCAACATCCTAAAACTAAACACATCGGAATTAAATATCACTTTATACGTGATTGTTTTGAAAAGAATTTAATCGATGTGGTTAAAATTAATACGGATTTTCAGCGCGCTGACCTCTACATAAAAGCCTTTGATAAACCGAGATTTTTATATCTGTTAGAGGTCAAAAGGGTAAAAAAGAAAAGTGATGTGATCACAGAGGATGAAAATGCTTAGTTCGACAACGTTTTGGTTTTATTTTCTTTTATTTTTCTTATTTTAATTTCATGTTTCTATAAAATCCAAAAAGTCAAAAAGTATTTTTGGTTTTAGAATTTTAGGGGGAGAATAGGTTAGATTAGTATTAAATCAGTTGTGTTATTTAATTACTTTAAAAAAAATCTGTGATTCTGATTCAATGCTTATGGAAAATGATAGTACACAGGAAACAGATTGTTTGGGACTTTAAAAGTTTTAAATGATTAAGATGCAAAATTCAAAGTATAAATCTGAGAAATCTAAGCAAAATAAAAGGAAAAATGATAGTAAAACTAGTATGCTACTAAGGTAACATAGAGAAAGTAGACCTAGAGGTTGCAAGTTCATTATATGATGTGTCGGTAGATTCAACACAGTAGATGAGTTGATCTCATTAGTGACTTAAATTCAAACTAAATTGTTCAACTTGCTGTGGGTACCCATCTTATCCCTGGTTAACACAATCAACGTAGTTCCAATAAGGGGTGACGAGCAAATAAACGCCACAAGTGTGTGCGGATGACCATAAAAAGAGCAAAGCACATGAAAAAAAAATTGTTAAGCGCAATCAAGCTAATAACAAATGTTGTTGGTGCGTTACATGCAAAAAGAAAAAGAAAAATGCTCTCACAAGAAGATAGGTTATGTGTCTCTCTGCTGTGCGATGGCACTGACCTGAGGATAAGCATAACCTAAATATTCTAGAATTCACTGTTGTTTGCGCCTCTCTGCTGTGCGATGGCACTGACCTGAGGCTTGGCATCTCCTTGAAAGCTCTTAGAATAGTTTCTTCTTGTCAAAATACCCGTAGACCGCTCACAAATCTCCTGAGGAACGTTGATTACCATATAAGCGTGGGATCCACAAATGCTTGTTGAAATAATTAAACATTAATTCATCACCAATGTGTGTCAAAAATCAGTGTATGGATTTAAGAGGACAAGTATACTGACAATCATCATGGCTGCAATTCTTGAAAGTCCAAATCAGCATGTGCATCTTATAGCTCTAGTATGATTTCCTAAACTTGCTAATGACTCTCGATAAAAACAAGAATCTAGCATCAAAAGGTTTTGGTAACATGTCCCAAATGATTCCATAATGAATCGTACCAGAAATGATAAAATAGAATTTGAAGCTGTGCTGTCTAGGAAGTAAAATCGGTTAGAAGTACTCTGATAGGTTTAGATCCATCTCCAAATCAAAAATACAAAAATATGTCCTAATCTCATTTTAAATTTCCGGGTGTTTTATTTAACTTTTAGTTTTATTAAGAAAAAGTCGGACTATTCATCTGAAATCAATCTGCAAATCACTCACTCAAAAGGGTCACGTCTGAGGTGACCAAAACGTTCAAAACTAAAATGAGTCACGTCCGAGGTGACAAATTCAGTTTTAAGTAAAAGGATCACGTCTGAGGTGATCAAACAGTTTTTCAAACTAAAAAGATCATGTCTGAGATGATCATCGTTCATAAAGTTTTATCTATAGTTAAAAGTCTAACTGTTTGAAAAGTCATAAGGTCAAACTCATAAGTATGAGCCATTCGCACGACTAGACCATAAGTATGGACCAGTTGCACGATTGGATCATACATATGAGCCCAATCGCACGACTGAACCACACGTATGGATCAGAAGTACGATTGGACCATAAGCATGGGTCAATCCATGCAATTGGATCACCATAATGAACCAATCATACAAATGGAGGTGACCGAATGAGTCAGTCGCAAGACTGAAACCTAGTCGCACGACTGAATGTGACCGACTGAGCTAGTCGCACGACTGAGACCCAGTTGCACGAATGAAGCGTGCGAATAGGTCCAGTCGCCCAACTGACGAGAAAAACTGTATAAATAGGGCTAAAGTCGGTCGCATATCCTTATCACCCTTCAATCGCTCCCAAATCGCCCAAAAGCACAAATACTCTGCCAAAATTTGATTGAGTCGATTTTTCACTACTATTGTGTTACTGACGTGTACTCTCATCATCTGCAGGTAATGAGTGATTGAAATCGCACAAAATGTGCGGGGTATTCAAACCCTAACAGACCCAATTGATTAAAAATCAAGAAACAAGTAACAACCATCAAATAGACCAACTAAACATGCATAATGGTTAAAATAAAGGATATAAAGTGACATTTAGGGTTCCTGCGAGTCTAAAGAGTCTATACACAACGTTTAACATCAAGTTTTGACCAAGGTTCGGGGTTAGAGTTCGAACAGAGAGCTATGCGACTGGACACTTCGAATGAACTTCAATTGCATGATTGAACTGGGAGAATGACTCAATCGGCCGAATGAACTAGGCGTATGAGCACAATCGCCCGATTGAACTCAGCCGCATGCTCAATCGCCCGATTGAACTCAGCCGCATGCTCAATCGCCCGATTGAACTCAGCCGCATGCTCAGTCGCCCGATTGAACTCAGTCGCATACTCAATCAACCGACTAAACTCAGTCGTATGGTTCAATCACACGATTGAACCAGACTGGTTTCAAAACAGTTTAAGTTTCAAGGATTTCTGTTATGGATTAATCTGATGTTTATGTGTTTTGTGTTACAAAAACATGGCAGAGAGGTGGACTATCAACACCAAGCACAACATCTGTGCTCACCTTGATCCTACATCCCGAAAGCTGCTGAGTTCTCAGGGATTATAGCCTTTCTGCGCAGATCACGGATCTACAAGGCTATCTCGACTCCGTGCACACCTTACAGATCCATCCAGCAGTCATTCTGGGAAGGTGCCAGGGTTGACAGATCTACGGAGCTGTACTGTATACGCAACACCATCTGTGGGCAAGAGATAGAGTTGACAACAGCAGACATATGACGTGTTCTGGAGCTGGGTGATGATGCTGCTCACCCAACCAGGTTACACCCCTTGACTGTTCGGGGATGTTTCTCAGGATGAAGTACTCTGGGGACATCAACGCAGGGGTGCTGAACAAAAGCAACATGTGTCCCCAGTTCAAGTACTTAGCACACGTCATTCTCAAGTGCATTGCTTCAAGGAGGGGTGGATTCGATGATCTCTCTGACCAAATCCAGAATGCCTACGTGGCACTGGTGCTAAACCACCCCCTCAGCTTCTCCAACATGATATTCACATACCTGATCGAGAACCTTGAGGCAAAGGGTAAAGAGAGCTTCTGCATGTATCCACGGTTCTTGCAGATGATCATCGATGAAAAGCTCCCCTTACTGCCCAAGGAGAAGGACGATGCGGTGAGTTTGGAGGTTATGAATGACACTACCCTAGGGCGGATGAAGGTATATAGGGGAAAACAGGTGAAACCCCCTATGAGGAGGTTGTTTGGGCATCTAGCCCAGGAGGATTATGTGGCGCCAGCTAGGAGAAAGTGGCGCCACGACGATAGTGATTCAAATGTTGAGCCTATTGCTCTACCCTCTGATGATTCTGACGATGATGACCAAGGTGATGGTCCAGGAGGTGAGGGTCCAGGTGGACCCGAGCCGGCTCCAATCCACCCTGATTTTCAGATGGATGAGGAGGAGGAGGAGGAGGACGAGGAGCCTCTGGTGCGAACGGTGGGGAGCCGGGTCGTAGCCACTGAAAGAGGGCTCAGGGTGGTGGGTGGACGCCAGGGTGAGTCCGGGGATACTGTTACTATTGATGCTGATCCAACTTACACCCCAGACCAGCCCAACAGCCAAGGGGGAGCCTCTGTTTCTAAGGGCTCCAGGAAGAAAAGGATGGCTCACCCTTATGGCAAAAAGGGTAAGAGGCCAAGATTTACATTGACCACATCCACTACTACTGCCACAGCCACCACTACTACTGCACCACCACATCTCCCACATCCACCACAGCTACCACCACCACTACCACAACCCCAACCACTACTATCATACTCCCAACCACCACTACTACAGCCAACCCTTCACCATCCACTCCTATCCCACCACCCATATTCAACACATCCACCACTACCACCACCAGCCACCAAGCAGGTCCATCAACCCACACCACCTTCACCACAGGACCCACTCTACCCTCCATTGGGGTAGAGGAACAGCTGGCTGCACTAAACCGCATGGTGCTGAAGCTGTTAGCTGCTGATGAGGAAAGAGCTGCTCAGCTAAGTCAGCTTGTGGAGCTAAATGCTGCTCAAGCACAACAGATTGCCCAGCAAGCACAGCAGATCTCCCAACTTCAGGAGCGCAATGACCAATCAGTGAAGAGGATTGAGGAGTTAGAGGCCTCAAACAAGACGATCATGCTCAAACTGAAGGGATCAAAAGATGAGCCTCTGAAGATTAGAGAGAGTGATGGTGATGATGATGATGTTGAAGATGATGATGGTGATGATGTTGAGACTGTTGAAGAAGATGATAGTGAAGATGAAGGGACAAGGGGAAAGAAAGATGATGATAATGATGAAGAAGGTGATGCAGATGCATCAGCCTATGCTCAGGGTCAAGAAAGGAGAACCAAGAGAACACAAGACCAAAGAGCATCATCCTCTGCCCCTCCTGTTGAGTAGCCTGCTATTCAAGAAAAACGTAATGATTAGATGTTTATGTATTTGAAAACGTTTATACTTGAATCTTGTATTCCAATTCTGTAATTAATGTTTATATATATTTAATGTTTAATTATCTTAATTAATTACTAATTGTTGATGTGTTACATGTTTAAATCAAGCAGATCAAACATCTCAGCACGATGAATATGATGTTGCTCCCCTACAGCAAGTCAAGTCTCAATTAACAATGATTCTTGATTTGCAAGGGATTGTGCAAAATTCAGTGAGCTACACTCCCGAAGAAGGAGAAATCATACACAACCTGACCGATGAGCAACTTGCAGACATGTTCCGACTAAACCCAGACGAGATTGTCAAATATGCACCTACTTTTGATGTGAAAAGTGACGACGAGCTAAACGACGTGGATGAAATAGAGATTAAGGATGTCACAGCTGAGTACTATCCAGAGTACACTGACCAAGAGGGCAATTAGATCCCCAATCTGGGTGACACTCTCGGCAGTGCTACGTTCGACAAACTGGATGAGATGGAAAAAGAGACAGAGAAGAATGAAAGCCAAGCCCAAGCCTCGAACGTTGATGTTGATATCAAGAAGGCTGAATGGGCGGCTTGTTTTGCTGAGATACTGTTGATACATATATGTACCTAGATCATGATATGAATGTAATAGGTCTTGTTTGTCTTACACTAATGTAATGTTTGGAATATTAATGAAATGAGAATTGGTTGTTTGTGATTTATAATGTTTAATATTTCATTAATGAGTTGATGTTGAATTGGTTAAATAGGTTTGTGATTGTTTGAATTGATACACATAATGTTATATTAATGAATACATTCAAACTTAACAAAATGAAGTTCTCATGCGAATGGCCCATACGAATGGACCATACGCATGAATAACTTCAGGCGAATGACTCAGTCGCACGACTGAACCAGGAGACTGGATCAGTCGTATGATTGTAACATGAGATTGGCTCAGTCGCACGACTGAACACTCAGTCGTGCGGATGGATCAACCGCATGGTTCAATCGCACGACTGAACCATACTAATGGTTCAGTCGCCCGAATGAACAACACTAACCTATAAATACCACCCAATTCGTGGAAAAACGTAAGCATTCATTCTATTTCGACTCCAGACGTACCCTAGCCGTCCAGAAGCCTCCAAGTTCATACTCCAAGTTCATAGAACGCTGTAGATCGATTCCTAATCGATTCTTAACGTTTGATTCAATACTTTATTGATTCTACGTGCGTTCTCACTGATTGGATCGCCAATCAAATAGGATTCCGCACTATTTGGTTTGGTTTACACGTTAATCAGTTGGTGTTTCGTTCAAATACCAGATCCTAACAAGTGGTATCAGAGCTTTGGCTCTTGATTACGTGTGATTCAATCAATTTTGATACAAAGTTTGTGTTTTTTCACTAAAAACGCAATCTTTTTGTGTCAAAAGTTGTCTTGGACGTCCCCTGCTCATCAAGTTTTGGTTTCTACGGCATTAGGCGATTAGGGTTGGTGAAAATTCGGATTTTTACGGCCAAAACACGTTTAACCTAGAAATTTTCGCAAAACAGCAGCTTCAGTCGCACGAGTGAGCCAATCGCACGACTGGACTTCATTCGCATCTTCAGACGCACGATTGGACCTAGTCGCATCTTCATTCGTACGACTAAGCCTATCGTTCGCAGTGTTCATACGCATCAGTTTCATTCGCACGACTGGACCAATCGCTCAGTTCAGCCGCACGATTGAACCAGTCGCATAGTTCATTCGCACGGATAGCCCATTCGCATCACTTCAGTCGCACCAGTTGACAGATTGTTTAAGAAACTTAAAGTTAATCGAGATGGAAGATCAGATGTCAGCGTTTACAGCCGGGAAGGACTCAAGGATCCAGAACTTACTGTTACTTGAGAGTGAGGTGGGGAATCATAATAAACCCCAAAGCTCTTAACGTTAGATGAGTTTCCCCACTGGAAACAACGTTTTGAGATCTACCTCAATGGAGTGGATCCAAATTTGTGGGAAGCTATTGAGATAGGTTACAGTATGCCGGTGGGAGCTGATGGGGTGAAGCTTACTTTAGGAGGAATGACTGATGCTCAGAAAGTTAAGTATAATGCAGAAAAGAGAGTCTATGCATTGATAACACAGTCTATTCCTAAGGATATTTTCCACCAGTACTCGGAGAATAAGCAAGCCAAGAAATTGTGGGATGAGCTGGAGAAGAGATATGACGGGAATGCTTCGCTGAAGGCAATTAAAGCTAAGGAGTTAAAGAAAGAATTTGACAACTTCTCATCGATGGGAAATGAGAGTTTAGACGATGTCATTGATAGATTCTACCATTTGATGAGCGAACTGCATACACATGGTGTTGCTACTACCATGGAAGATAAAGTGTCAAATTTTGCAGACGGATTGCCAGAAAATGGGCTTCTTTTGTGTCAAATCTGAGACAGAATGAAATGTTGGCAAAGTTGGATATCAATGACTTCATTCTAAAGCTGCGAGAAGAAGCACTTAGGATGAAGTACCGAGCTCAGAAGTCCTCATACACTCAGAATCCAGCTTTGTACAATGCCACTCCTCAAGTTAAGACGTCTGGAGCACCTCTTCAGACTGCATTTGTGTCTAGCTCATCTGGTCCTTCACAAGCTTCTCCTTCAGGATCAGAAACGTCAGGGTCTTCTAGTACCCATTACATTGGATCTGAAGCAAATGCTACTAGACTGAAGACCGAGAATCTCGGAAACGTGACCGTGGAAGTAGCTCGAGAGCACATGGATCTCTTGGCAGCAGTGGTTCATTCCTATGATGGACTTGTTGCTGGGAAAATTGGAAACTGCCATCTGGCAGATGAGGACTACGAGCAGGTAGATGAAATGGAACTGAGAGGATGGACATTATGTGGGCCTTAGCAAGTGCTGTCCGGAGGGCGAAGAAGTTTGTGAAAAAGACCGGACAAAACTTGGTTGCTACTAAGGACACTACATTTGGCTTTGACAAGAGCAAGGTGACCTGCTTTAACTGTGGAGAAAAGGGGCACTTCAAAAGAGAATGTGTGAAGCCAAAGAAGACTGGGAACGGGAACCCATTCTCGTCCTTCACTCGTCAAGACAAGCAAGCTAGCAGTTCTACTTCATCAAGCAAGGATCCAAAAGCCTTGACTGCCCATGATGATGAAGGACAGGACTGGAGCTTTCGGTTTGTCTCTCTAGGGGAATCCAATATTGCAAGCGTGGAAGACTTAGATGATGATTCCGCGAGTGAAGGAGATATTGCAGTTGAGATAGCGATGTCAAATAGTGAAGAGACAACTGCAACTGAGGTCAGCTACAAGCCTGAAGAAGGGACGTCCACAGCAAAGACAGAATCACCAGAACCAGAGACATCTGATGCTGCGTTGATGGCTAATTCATCAGAATCTTCTCAGGTAAGTACCACTGACCAACTGTTTAAAAATCATGCTTGTTCTGATTGTAATACATTTAGAGAAAGCATAGATCAGAAATTTGCTAGGTTATTAGATCATAATGATAACTTAGTAAAGGATTTGCAACTGTGCACTGAGGCTAATAGAGTTTTAAAACAAAATGAGCATAGTTACAAAGAAAAGATAGACCTTTTGAATAAACAGCTTAGGGAAACTGAAGTAGTAGCATTTAACCAAGCTAATGACATTAGGTACTATCTTAACTCCCTAGAAGACACTAAGAAGCAAAAGGCAGTTTTAGAAGTAGAAGTCAACTCTTTAAAGCAAAAACTGCACAGTTGGACAAGTTCATCACATATTGTCCAACACTTAGTGAGAGAACGTAACAACGGGGAGGGTTTGGGTTATAAAGTGGTTCCACCACCACCTGAGACCTTGATGAACACTAAGAGTAGACCAATAAATAACAATCCCATCAAGGATCATGTGGTGTCTACTCCTCTTGTAAGTGATCCAGATTCCTCATGTTCTTCAATTGAATCTGGAACAAAACAAAAGGAGGCCACTTCAAAGGCAAAGGGTAAAATGCCTTGTGTTAAACTGGAAAAAGAATTTGAAAAGGTTAATATAAAGTCAGGGTCAAACAAAGTCAAATCTGAACCTAAAAAGACTGTTAATGTTAATCTTTCACAAGTCTCATGTCAAAATCCAGTTAACCAAAAAGTAAAAGATGTTAAAAGTGTTAAAAAATTAATTTTGTTAAACAAGAGAAAACATCAAAAGAAACAGAGTCAAAACCCAAATTAAGTGATGTCACTAGGGTGTCACACACATCTCCACAACGAAAGTTTAATCATAAAGTTGATAGCAGGTCCATGCTACAACTGTGGAGAGTGTGGACACATTGCTTCCTTTTGTCCTTACTATCAGACACCTAGGAAGAAGATTGAACTTCAGGATTCAAAACCTAGGTCTTCTAAGAGGAGTTCTTTAACTCCACCTAGAAGAACTAGTGAACCCAAAGTTCAACCCATTAGCCAGTCGACTGTTTATCACAAACAGGCCTTACACAAATCTGGCTTATGGAAAGAAAAGTCATCCTCTGTGTCTGATAATGATGACAAGAAGGCACCTGAGCTACCCTCACCTTCTAAAGGTCAATGGGTTGAATTCATGATGTGTGATGCCTCTGGGAAACCCAAGCCAGTAAAGGCTTGGGTTCCTAACCTAAACTAATGTTTTACATTGTATGTGCAGGGTGTTCGCTACAGTGCTGAAACCAACACGTGGATTGTAGACAGCGGAGCATCCAGGCACATGACAGGAAACAGGGCTCTTTTATCAAACGTCAAACAAATAAAAGGAGGGCATGTTTCGTTTGCTGGTAACAAAGGAGGCTATATCACAGCTCAGGGAGAGGTTGGAAATCAGAAAGTTAAGTTTGATAAAGTGAACTACGTTCAACAACTTCAAAACAACTTACTTTCTGTTTCCCAAATATGTGACAAAGGATTTAAAGTCATATTCGACAACAAGAAGTGTTACGTCCTAAAGAAAGACTACGTGATTCCGGAGGACCAAGTTTTGATGACAGCTTCAAGATATAAAGACCTTTATGTTTTGGATCTCTCAACGGCTTCTACAACGGATCATGAAGTTCAGTGCTTTCTATCAAAAGCTACTGAGAAGGACTCCATCTCCTGGCATAGGAGAATGGGACACATTAATCAACGGAAGATGAATCACTTGATCCAGAAGGATCTCGTGAGAGGAGTTAACGTCAAAAATTTCAACT
>CM046042.1:611321-795654 GCA_025215565.1 Flaveria ramosissima
AGAGAGAGAGCGAGAAGAGAGAGAGAGAGAGAGAGAGAGAGAGGAGAGAGGAGAGAGAGAAGAGGAGAGAGTAGGAGGAGAGAGAGAGAGATAGAAGAGAGCCAGAGAGATGAGAGACAGAGAGAGAGGACAGGAGAGAGAGAGAGAGAGGAGAGAGAGAGAGAGAGGAGAGACACAGAAGAGAGAGGAGAGATAGATAGAGAGACAGGAAGGGAGGAGAGAAAGGAGAGGAGAGATAGAGAGGAGAGAGAGGAGGAGAGAGAGAGAGAGACGAGAGAGAGAGAGATGAGAGAGGAGAGAGAGAGAGGGAGAGAGAGAGAGAGAGAGAGAGAGAGAGAGAGAGGAGAGAGACTCTCGAGAGAGAGAGAGAAAGAGAGAGAGAGACACTACACACAGAGAGAGAGAGAGACAGACGAGAGAGAGAGAGAGAGATCTCTCTAGAGAGCGGAGAGAGGGGACAGAGACAGAGAGAGAGAGACAGAGGAGAGAGAGAGAGAGACAGAGAGAGAAGAGAGATGAGAGAGAGAGGAGTAGGGATAGAGACTCGAGACAGGAGACAGAGAGAGAGACAGAGAGAGAGAGAGAGAGGAGACTCTAAGAGAGGGAGATAATAGATATGCTCTAGGTGATATATGGATAGCTATATATATATATATATATACATAGATATATATATCTGTATATATATATATCTGTATCTCTATATAGGTGTACTATATAATAATATATATATATATATTATATATAATATATATATATAATATATATATATGGTCAGGATCTTTTAGAACTCTTAAAGATCGTCAGAACCACGAAAACTTATCTCAATCATTGATTTTAATATATGTTACTTTCTATCTTTTTATTATTAAAGGGTAAGAATGTAAATTAACATATTAGTGAGTTGTATTTGCCTAATATATCTCCTTCATACTAGGCAATTGTAATTATTTCAATTTCAAATTATATTTAATTCTTCCCGAAATAAACGGTATGTTTGCAAAAGAAAGCTCAAATAAGTTTTAATCGATAATAGTCGAACTAAGATCATTAACTAGTGTTCATAGTTGGGGTTCCTTTTTTTTAATGAAGACACGATCCATAGTAGCTCCAAGCTAGATTTATTTGATTTGTTTATTGTTCATATTATCGATTTGCACCATTAATGATTTTTTATTGGGTTACTCTTTTTTTGTTTTTTTTTGTTTGTTATGAAGTCATCCGAGAAGTTTCATGATATTCAATCTTATAATAGTTATGATCGCATGAATAAAAGAATATTAAATATTATCACCTTGGATAATATTGTAGAAGAGGGTTTGTCAAGGAATGTTGATTATAGTTCCCCTTATGTTATTATTAACACGATTTGTTGTGTTAATGTTGATGTATAATTAAAGTACACTCTTAGGAACAAAGAAGAAGATAATGTTAATACAAGTATGTCCTAATGTGGTGTTTCAGGTTACCATAATTCTAGGAATTTCCAATGAAGTATCTATATTTGTTGTTTTATATGATATGTAATTGTTTGAATTTTATAGTTATATGATAAGTTTTTTAATGTAATAACATGTTTTACTAAAACAACGTACAGTTTTATTTTATTTTATGTTTCGTTACTTTTTACAACATGTTTTCCTAAAACTTTTTACAACAGTGTTTTTGTTGCTTCGTTCAAACGCAGGTCCCTTTATTGAATTTTCCTCATCTTACTCCTCATACTTGTAAAAGTAACACCCGCATATTTCTTATTTTGAAGTCGGCGAAGAAAGAAAAGGAAATAAAGTCAAAGTCGAGGGACCAAACTCGCCAACGCAAGAAAGTCGGGTGAGCGGAGTATATAAAGGAGAGGGCAGCCCTTACCCTCTCCCCCATACACAAATTTTCAGCTCTCAAGAGAGGAGAAGAGAGAAAAGAGGAGAAAAAGAGAAAAAGGGGTGTTTCGGGTGATTCGGGTGTCCAAACTCGTCGTGTAGCAAGCCAAATCGTAGCCCTTGACGTTGTGCTCGATTGTGTGACCTCCGATGTAATGAAGCAGGTTAAGGAGTTTCAAGATGAGACATTCAAAGAAGATCATCTTAACTCTGAAAGAATGAGAGGTCTGGTTGTGGAATTGGGTGAAAACACACTCGGTGTTAAACCCGATTCGGTCGTGTGTGGATTTCTCGTTTTGGGGATCTACGGGTGAGGATAATGGATGCAGCTCACAAGACTCGGTACTCCATTCATCCTGGTGCCACGAAGATGTACCATGATATGAAGAAAGACTATTGGTGGCCGGGTATGAAGCGCGATGTGGTGGAGTATGTGAGTAAGTGTCTTACTTGCTTACAGGTGAAGGCCGAGCACCAAAAGCCGTATGGGAAGATACAACCTCTGGATATACCAGAATGGAAGTGGGAGCACATCACCATGGATTTCATTACAAAGCTGCCGCGTACCCCGAAAGGGTATGATGCCATATGGGTGATAGTTGATCGCTTGACGAAGAGTGCTCACTTCCTACCGATCTGCGAGACATATTCATCTGAGAGGTTGGCTGATCTGTTCATCAAGGAAATTGTAACTCGTCATGGTGTGCCGGTGTCTATTGTGTCGGATCGTGACACCCGGTTCACATCTAAATTTTGGAAGAAGTTCCACGACGCTATGGGGACGAAGTTACATATTAGCACGGCTTATCATCCCCAGACTGATGGTCAGTCAGAAAGGACCATTCAGATGCTGGAAGACATGCTTCGGGCATGTGTGATTGATTTTGGTGGAAGTTGGGATGACCACCTACCGTTAGCCGAGTTCTCATACAACAACAGCTATCATGCCAGCATTGGTATGCCTCCATATGAGATGCTATACGGTAGGAGATGCAAAACAGCCGTTGTTGGGGTGATATTGGTCAGAAGGAATTGGGGAGCGTCGAGGTAATCGAGGCTACGACTGAGAAGCTTGAGAAGATTAAAGCCTTCATGAAGGCAGCAAAGATAGACAGAAGTCGTATGCTGATAAACGACGCAGGTCGATTGAGTTCCAGGCGGGTGACCGGGTTATGTTGAAGGTCTCACCTTGGAAGGGTATTATCCGATTCAGAAAGCGGGGCAAGTTGAGCCCAAGGTATATAGGCCCTTTCCGAATCATTGCTCGAGTAGGAGAGGTGGCCTATAGACTGGAGTTACCGGATGAGTTAAGTGGAATTCACCCGACATTCCATGTATCTCATCTGAGGAAGTGTTTGGCAGATGAAGATATGATTGTTCCATTGGAAGATATCGAAGTAGATGAACGGCTCAATTATGTGGAGCAACCAATGGCAATCATCGACCGAAAGGAGAAAAGGCTAAGGAATAAAGTGGTTCCTCTTGTGCGTGTACAGTGGAAGCACAGGAAGAGATCCGAGTCAACGTGGGAGACTGAGGAAGAAATGAGACAGCATTATCCACGTTTGTTTGAAGAATAACAGGTTTCGGGGACGAAACCTATTTAAGGGGGGTGGACTTGTAACACCCGGATATTTCTTATTTTGTAGTCGGCGAAGAAAGAAAAGGAAATAAAGTCCAAAATCGAGGGACCAAACTCGCCAACGCAAGAAAGTCGGGTGAGCGGAGTATATAAAGGAGAGGGCAGCCCTTACCCTCTCCCCCATACACAAATTTTCAGCTCTCAAGAGAGGAGAAGAGAGAAAAGAGGAGAAAAGAGAAAAGGGGTGTTTCGGGTGATTTGGGTGTCCAAACTCGTCGTGTAGCAAGCCAAATCGTAGCCCTTGATGTTGTGCTCGATTGTGTGAGTTCTAGGACCCCACTTTTACTTATTTTCAACTGATTTTGGGACTGGAAAATGTTAAAACCCGTTTTTAGTGTGAGTATGTGTTTGACCCATTTGGGTTGATGTGTATGATGCGTTTCGTGTATGTTTCCGGGCTTGTGCGTGCTTGTATGGTGTTATGGTATGCATTCCTAAGGTCCAGGAGGGTTAATTTAGGCTTAGAATGGGTTTGGATGAGCTTGGAGGCCGAAAATGGCATATTGGGTTCGGGATGAACTCCATTCTGCATCAGCTAGGGCTAGGCGACCGAATGGAGGCCATACGGCCGAATGAGAGGCGATTGAGGGTCATTCGCACGATGGGATTCATTCGCACGATTGAGGGTTCAATCGCACGACTAAGGCTTCAGTCGCACGACTGGGAGTCCAGTCGCATGGGGGATCGCACGATTGAGGGTTCAGTCGCATAGATGCTTAGTTGCATGAGTCCATTCGCATGAGGTCAGTCGCATAGGTGCCCATTCGCAGTAGTCCCATTCGCACAAGGTCCATACGCACGATTGGATGTTCATTCGCATAGTTGTTCATCCGCATGAGTCCAGTCGCATGATGTTCAGTCGCATGGAGGCCATGCGACTGAAGGGTGTTCATACGCCCGAATAGGGCTGTTGCACTCGAAGGAATGTGTAGTTTGACTTCTGGCCTTCGGGGGAAGGTGCAGATGTAAGTTTCGACGTAAAGTTTCTCGTAAGAGCATGTAAGATGACTATTATGGCCTTAGAGAGCATGTAGGGCATGATGATGATGTTGCATGTTTATGTATGTTATGAATGTATGATGTTGCCCTGTATGATGATGATGAATGTGTATGATATGTTTCTTATTATGATGTATACTTATCTTTCTTGTGGCTTTGCATGTCATGATAAATGAATGAATGAAGTATTATGTAATGTAAAGTGAAAGATAATGAAAGAGGAACATGAAGTAAGAATGCATGCATTAATGAATGATGAATGAACGAAAGGAAGGCTTGCAAGCATATATATATGGGGTGAGCGACTTTGTGTTGCAAAAGACTCGGATGAAGTGCAATCGTTTAGATTGCCTATGGGGTGAGCAACCTTGTCGTTGCAAAAGAGTCGAGTAACGTGCTATCGTGATGTTGCCTTGGGGTGAGCAACCTTGTTGTTGCAAAAGACTCGGATAGCTCGCTATCATTAAGATGGGCAATGAGGTGAGCAACCCTAGGGGTGCAAAAGACTCGGATAGCGTGCAATCATTGAGATTGCTATTGAGGTGAGCGACTATGTTGTCGCAAAAGACTTGGAAGAATGAATGAATGAAAGGAACGAAAGATAATGAATGTATGAAAGGAGCGAAAGATAATGAATGAGATGAATGATAATAATGACATTATCTGTGTATACGTATGTTGAATGATCACATGATAAAAGGAATAGTTTTTGATGAAAGTAAAGTATGTTTATTTTATAAAACTAGAACTCACTCAGCAACGCTGACTTTTTATACGTTTTCCAGTTGGCAGGTAAATGATTGCTGAGGATGGCACGACAAGGCTACTCGGCTCTTTTGGGGATGGCATTCTTTTGATTAATGTTTTTGCATTGTAATGCGAACAAACTATTTTGTAATGAATGTTGTATTAACTTGCAAAAGCAATTATATAGGAATGAAAGCTTATTTTAACGTTCCGCTGCGATGTTTATGAAGTACAAATGTAAATGAATATTTTAAGTACGATGAATGACCAACTGTGAGCGTCCCGGGAACGGGGCCTTACAGTAAAACATAAATTTAATCAAATATATACATTTCCACAAACCAATAGAATGAAATGTTTAGGTTTTCCTATAGTACATAAACAAGACTTGAACAATGAGAATATTTAAAAACATCTAATTAATGATATAGTTCTACGTATATGTTGATACATGTATGTCCCTAGATCAGGATTTGAATGTAATAGATCTTGTTTGTCTGATTATGATGTAATGTTTGAAATGATTAATGAAATGATATTGATTGTTTGTGATTGATAATGTTTAATATTTCATTAATGAGTCGATGATGAATTGGTTAATTAGATTTGTGGTTGAATGTTATATTAATTAATACATTCAAACTTAACACAATGAAGTTCTCATACGAATGGCCCATGCGAATGGACCACACGCATAAATAACTTCATACGATTGACTCAGTCGCACGACTGAACCAGGAGACTGGATCAGTCGTATGATTGTAACATAAGATTGGCTCAGTCGCACGACTGAACACTCAGTCGTGCGGATGAATCAACCGCATGGTTCAATCGCACGACTGAACCATACTTATGGTCCGGTACGAATGAACAATACTGACCTATAAATACAACCCGATTCGTGGAAAAACAAAAGCATTCATTCTATTTCGACTCCAGACGTACCCTAGCCGTCCAGAAGCCTCCCAATTCGTTCTCCAAGTTCATAGAACACATTAGATCGATTCCCAATCGATTTCTAACGTTAGATTCAATACTTTATTGATTCTTCGTGTGTTCTCACTGATTGGATCGCCAATCAAATAGGATTCCGCACTATTTGATCTGGTTTACACGCTAATCACTCGGTATTTCGTTCAAATACCATGTCCTAACAAGTGGTATCAGAGCTTTGGCTCTTGATTACGTGTGATTCAATCAAGATTGATAAAAAGTTTGTGTTTTTACACTGAAAACGCAATCTTTTGTGTCAAAGGTGATCTTGGACGTTCCCTGCTCATCAAAGTTTGGTTTCTACGGACTTAGGCGATTAGAGTTTGCGAAATTTCGAATTTTACGACTAAAACACGTTTAACCTAGAAATTTTCGCAAAACAGCAGCTTCAGTCGCACGAGTAAGCCATTCGCACGACTGGACTTCATTTGCATTGCCCAGACGCACGATTAGACCTAGTCGCATCTCCATTCATACGATTGAACCATTCGTTCGTAGTGTTCATACGCATCAGCTTCATTCGCACGACTGAACCAATCGCTTATTTCAGCCGCACGATTGAACCAGTCGCATAGTTCATTCGCACGGATAGCCCAATCGCATCCTTTAGTCGCCCAGTTGACAGTTTGTTTTAGTAGACTTAAAGTTATTCGACATGGAAGATCAAATGTCAGCCTTTACTGCTGGGAAGGACTCTAGGATCCAGAACCTGCGGTTACTTGAGAGTGAGGTGGGTAATCATAATAAACCACCAAAGCTCTTAACGTTAGATGAGTTTCCCCACTGGAAACAACGTTTTAAGATCTACCTCAATGGAGTGGATCCAAATCTGTGGGAAGCTATCGAGATTGGGTATAGTACGCCGGTGGGAGCCGATGGAGTAAAGCTTACTTTAGGAGGGATGACCGACGCGTAGAAGGTTAAGTATAATGCAGAGAAGAGAGTCTATGCATTGATCACACAGTCTATCCCTAAAGACATTTTCCACCAGTACTCAGAGAATAAGCAGGCCAAGAAACTATGGGATGAGCTGGAAAAGAGGTACGACGGGAATGCTTCGCTGAAGGCAATCAAGGCTAAGGAGTTAAAGAAGGAATTTGATAACTTCTCATCGATGGGAAACGAGAGTCTGGACGATGTTATAGATAGATACTACCATCTGATGAGTGAACTGCATACACATGGGGTTGCTACTACCATGGAAGAAAAAGTGACTAATTTTGCAGACGGATTGCCGGAAAAGTGGGCTTCATTCGTGTCTAACCTGAGACAGAATGAAATGCTGGCAAAGCTGGATATCAATGACTTCATTCTAAAGTTGCGAGAAGAAGCAATTAGGATGAAGTACAGAGCTCAAAAGTCTTCGTACATTCAGAATCCAGCTTTGTACAATGCCACGCCTCAAGCTAAGACATCTGAAGCACCTCTCCAGACTGCTTTTGTGTCAAGCTCATCGGGTCCTTCACATGCTTCTCCTTCAGGATCAGACACATCAGGGTCTTCTTGTACCCACTACATTGGATCTGAAGCAAATGCTATTAGACTGAAGACCGAGAACCTCGGTAATATGACTGTGGAAGTAGCTCGAGAGCACATGGATCTTTTTGCTGCAGTGGTTCACTCTTATGATGGACTTGTTGCTCGAAAGATTGGAAACTACCATCTGGCAGATGAGGACTACGAGCAAGTAGATGAGATGGAGCTGGAGAGGATGGACATTATGTGGGCCTTAGCTAGTGCTATCCGGAGGGCAAAGAAGTTTGTGAAAAAGACCGGACAGAACTTGGTAGCTACTAAGGATACCACATTTGGCTTTGACAAGAGTAAAGTGACCTGCTTTAACTGTGGAGAGAAGGGGCACTTCAAGAGAGAATGTGTTAAGCCAAAGAAGACGGGTAACGGGAACCCGTTCTCATCCTTCACTCGTCAAGACAAGCAAGCTACTAGTTCTACTTCATCAAGCAAGGATCCAAAAGCCTTGACTGCTCATGATGATGAAGGACAGGACTGGAGCTTTCGCTTTGTCTCTCCAGGGGAATCAAACATTGCAAGTGTAGAAGACTTAGACGATGATTCTGCGAGTGAGGGAGATATTGCAGTTGAGATAGCAATGTCAAATATTGAAGAGACAACTGCAACTGAGGTCAGCTACAAGCCTGAAGAAGGGACTTCTACAGCAAAGTCAGAATCACCAGAACCAGAGACATCTGATGCTGCTTTGATGGCGACTTGTACTGTTTTGTCCAGAGACAACTGAGGTCAGCTACAAGCCTGAAGAAGGGACTTCTACATGGATCTGTTTGGTCCAGTCAGTACAAAGAGCATTGCATGCGACTTGTACTGTTTTGTGGTTACTGATGACTACTCAAGGTTCTCTTGGGTAATGTTTCTGAAGTCCAAATCAGAAACATTTGAGTCATTCAAGGAGTTAGTAACCACACTGGAATCTCTCTACAAGCTGAAGGTTAGACAAGTACGCTCAGACAACGGGACTGAATTCAAGAATCAGTGGATGGAGGCTTACTGCAAGGAAAAGGAAATTGTGCATCAATTTACTTCTGCCTACACGCCTCAGATGAATGGCGTTGCTGGGAGAAAGAACAGAAGCTTGATAGAGACAACACAGACAATACTGGCAGACTCGAAACTGCCCATCCAATTCTGGAATGAGGCAGTGGCTAATGCATGTTATACACTGAATCGAGTTCTGATTGTCAAGCGCCACGGAAAGACATGTTACGAGCTACTACAAAGACGCAAACCGAATTTGGAGTATCTCGAACTATTTGGCACGCCGTGCACACTTCTGAAGAAGACACAAGAAGGTAAATTCAGCGAGAAGGCGGATGAAGGAATCTTCCTAGGATACAACATACCAAACAAGAGGATTTACAACAACTCAACGGGTCTAGTAGAAGTGTGGTGTAATTTTGACGTTCAGAGATATACCACACCACCTACTGGCAAAGGACCCGCCTACTTTTTTGACTATGATGGATTCTTCAAGTCCTTCAACATCCCTATCTCTCCTTCGGATGATGAGTTAGCTACTAGAAGGATGTATGATATCTTGAATACACCATCTCAGGATTCAACATCATCTAGCTCACAGGGAGAATCATCTACTCAGTCAGGGGGAGTAGTCGACGACAGTGACTCCTCCTATGAAGATGAAGCTGAAGAAGATGATCAGAACAGTCAGGAGGAACAGGTTCCAGTTCCTGAAAGTCCACAAGCATCAAACAATGATGCACCTTCGACTTCGGAACCTCAAACTCCAACTACCTCAGATGCAGAACCAAATGTTCATAATCTTGGCTCTGAGGTAGCTGTTCCTACTACTCCAGGATCACGCCTAAACGTCTATCATCCCCTAGACAATGTCATTGGGGATGTCATATCAGGAGTACAAACCCGAAATCAGCTATACTCAGCTGATTACGCCTCGGTTATGGAGAAGGGATACATTCATGATGGTGCTTATCAGTGTTTTGTCTCGCAGTTTGAGCCAAAATACGTCAGTGATGCACTAAATGATGAGGCGTGGGTGAGTGCCATGCAAGAAGAACTTCTTCAGTTCAAGAAGTTAGGTGTATGGACTATGGTAGATAGACCTAAATGTGCTAAGGTCATTGGCACCAAATGGGTCTTGAAATGCAAGAAAGATGATCAAGGGGTCATTATCAGGAACAAGGCTCGACTGGTGGTTCAAGGATTTCACCAAGTCGAGGGAATTGACTACAATGAAGTGTTTGCACCCGTGGCAAGGATGGAAGCTATTCGTATCTTCCTTGCCTATGCATCGTACATGAAGATTAAAGTCTACCACTTAGATGTGAAGAGTGCATTCCTTCATGGGGAAATCAGAGAAACAGTCTATGTCAGTCAACCAGAGGGATTTGAAGATCCTTATCATCGGGAAAGAGTTTACAAACTCGACAAGGCTTTATACGGGCTTCATCAAGCTCCAAGAGCCTGGTATGAGAAACTCTCGACTCATCTTGTGAAACACGGCTTTCGCAGGGGAGTCATTGACTGCACGCTGTTCATCAGAGAAAAAGATGGAGACCTACTGCTCGTACAGATCTATGTCGATGACATAATCTTCGGTTCAAAGAACAAAGAGTTATGCAAAGAGTTTGAAGCAGTTATGAAGAAAGAGTTTGTGATGAGTGCTATAGGGGAGATGAAGTTCTTTCTCGGGTTACAGGTGGATCAGATACCAAATGGGATCTTTCTACATCAGACCAAGTATGTGGGAGACATTCTCAGTCGCTTTGACATGGAGAATGCTTCTGCTGCTGGGACTCCACTTGCTACCAATCACGATATAGCACCTGATGAAAATGGAGATCTGGTAGATGCCACAATGTACCGAGGAATGATTGGATCCCTTATGTATCTCACTGCCTTAAGACCTGATATCATGTATGCTACATGTTTATGTTCTAGATATCAGGCTAAGCCTAAGGTGAACCATCTGATCGGGGTCAAGAGGATATTTCGTTATCTGAAGGGTACACCCACACTTGGGTTGTGGTATCCTCATGATGATGATTTTGAGCTCACGGCGTATAGTGACTCGGATTACGGGGGCTGCAAGATGAACTACAAGTCTACATTAGCAGGGTGTCAATTCTTTGGGAGGAGATTAGTTACCTGGCAGTGTAAGAAGCAGACATCGGTTGCATTGTCAACTTGTGAATCCGAATACGTTGCTGTTGCAAGTTGCTGTTCACAAATCATCTGGATTCAACAGCAAATGCGGGATTACGGTTTAAAGTTTTCTTCTACTCCTATTTTTGTTGATAACTCTGCTGCAATTGCAGTAACTAAAAATCCAGTCCAACATCCAAAGACCAAACATATCGGTATTAAATACCATTTCATAAGAGACTGTTTTGAAAAGAACTTAATTGATGTGGTAAAAATTAATACTGATTTTCAACGCGCTGACCTCTATACTAAAGCTTTTGATAAACCACGTTTTCAATATTTGTTAGAGGTCAACGGCGTTAAAAAGAAAAGTGATGTTATTCCTGATGATGATCATGTGTAGTCCGATGTAGTTTAGTTAATTTTTCTTTTTATTTTATTTTAATTTTTTATTTTAGTCTGTTTAAATTAAACTCATGTTATTTTACTGTTTATTAAAATCCTAAAATAATTGAACCAGTTATGATTTTAGTATTTTTAGGGGGAGAATAAGTCAGCAAGTAATATTAAAAAAAAACATTAAAAAAATTGAGGGAGAAGGAGTGGAAAGCTGATATAAGTTGATCGTATCTGTGATACCGATTCAAACCCTTTGGAAAATGATAGTACACACGAAACAAATCAAGAGGGACTTTAAAATTTAATTTAGAAAAGATGCAAAAATTCTAAGTATAAGTCTGTGTAGTCTAAGCAATATAAAAGGGAAGATGATAGAAAACTGGTAACTACTAAGGTAACACAAAGAGAGTAGACCTAGAGGTTGCTAGACCACAATGATATGTCGGTAGATTCAACACAATAGATGATTAGACCTGACTGGTGATCTCTAGATCAAACTAAGTTGTTCAACTGACTGTGGGCTTCCATCTTATCACTGGTTAACACAATCAACAATATTCCAATAAGGGGTAATGAGCATGTAAATGCCACGAATGTGTGCGGATGACCATAAATAGAGCAAAGCATGAAAAAAATGAAAGACAAATGCAATCAAGCTAATGACTTATGTTGTTGGTGCATTTTGTGCAAAATAAAATTAAGCTGCTCTAACAAGGAGATAGGTTGTGTGCCTCTCTGCTGTGCGATGGCACTGTCACACCCCAACCTTGACGGCGGAAACGTCGAGGAGTGAGAGTTAAGATCGTTCACAGCCACATAACGCTATTAATAATCCAAATATAATTTAAACATAAGTTTCAATTGTCACATTACAAACATAAGTCTCAAAGAAATTAAAAGCATAACATAGAATGTATCAAATCATTCTTATTTCATTTATTTATCTATCCATTCCTAGATGTGCAAGCTTCAAAGTGTAAATATAAAACTTGGGCGTTTCCTGAAACATGTTAAAAATAAAAGGTCAACAATAATGTTGGTGAGCATTCCATAGTTTTTAATACATAGATTATATAAAAGATGGCAATTCAAGTCATAAGTTAGTGAATAAAGTGATTAGGGATGTTATGAACAATGCAACAATCAAATCTCGACAAAGTTTTACAAGTCTCAAACGTTTAAAAGTATATAGGATCAGCTAAGTATACTTGGATCAACCAAAGCAGGCTTGTCTTGCCCATAGATCTATGACTTCGCTGGGCTACCAATAGTTAATGATTGTACATATAACGCCATAACATGATAACCACAATAAGTTCAACTAACCACAACTTTGTAAGATGAATTGCCATAAAGATTACAAGTCTCAAATAAGTTTACAAGTGCAATGATATTAAGCTAACATGTTTCACCCCAAAGTGTGAAATAAAATAAAAAGGGGTATGGAAATACTCACTTGATCAAATAAGTAAATAATTGACGATTAATATGAATAATAAGCAATAATCCCAACGAAGTTCTTCACAAGGTACCTAAGTGTGAATGCATTTACAAGATTTAGATTAATGGTTTAACATGATTTAGGGTTTCGATGGGAATTTGGGGTTTTAATATTTAGTTAACACTAGTTAGTGAGATCTTATATATATTTTAGTCCAAGAACAATATCATGTAAGGAACTTTTAAAGAAATAAAAGCCTTTATAACAATTTTATAAATTTAACTTATAAAATATATAATTTCCATAATAACCATGATTAATCCAAAAATATAAAATGTTTAGTGTCCAAATAATCATTAAATGATTCAAAAGAAAATATTATATAAAGTTTATTTTTACATGATTAAACTAGGTAAAATGTTTGTCAATTTTTATTTTATAAGAAAATTGTTAAGGTAATTATGGAAATAAATTTATTAAAAATAATAGGATAGCTTTAAAAATAACCAAAGTTTACAAAACATTTTTTATAATTTTCAGAAGATTTTATATAACTTTTTAAAGGCTGAAAAGCCAAAAAAAAATATGTTGGAGGTCGCCGGGTTCGAACCCGGGACCTCTAATTCGGAATGTGAGTGGGGAACCAGTGAACCAAGCGTACAGCCGTGATAGAGGATGGTTTCCATATTTTAAATACACAATTTCTAAAAAACCCCAAATCCGTAAGAACCCTAGAATGGATTAGGTTCAAATCGAACACCGATTCGAGTGTTTCAACTCGATTAACCTTAGGGCTTTTGATCCCTAAGCTTAATCGAGTACAACGACGTATTATACTTACCCGATTACGATCCAGATGATGTGTTTAGGCTCGTGTTCGTCTCGGTTCACACACGAAGAAACAGGGGGGTCAAATTCGATCTTGCGTTGAGTGTGTTATGAAATTGAGTGTTTAGAGAGGTTAAAGGGAAGAAATGGGATTATTCCCTCTGTTAAATAGGTTCAATTGTTGTTGCAGGTGAAATCAATCATCGCATGTAGTTGGTGGCAATTAAAGGAACGTTTCAAGTCGTTTGATTGTGTTGTTTTTTATGGTCTTGATGAAAACCGTCGTGAATAATATAGTGTGATCGGTTTCAAGATCAAAGAATCTTAAACCGCTTTGAAACTCAAATTAACACGTGGAAACAGGTTCGAAATCTCATTACGAATGATTTGGTGTAATTTAGGGACACAACCGGTGTCTAAAACCCGGTATCTAGCCTTGCCGGAGCCGCGGCCGGCGGTGGCCGGTGGCTAGCCGGAAAAACGCGAAAGAGGAAAGGGGGGGGGGGTTGGAATTTAGAAATTACATATTTAGCCCCTATAGTTTCTTTTGTATTTATTTTATGCACAAATTTTATTTTCAAAGTTTCTAAATTTACAATGAGGCCCCTTAATCTTAATTAAGTGTTAACTTGTTAATTTTTTTATATCTTATCAATATCATTATCAATATTAGTATTAATATTGTTATCTTTATTATTATGATTATTATTATTATTATTATTGTTGTTATTATGATTATTATTATTATTATTATTATTATTATTATTATTATTATTATTATTATTATTATTATTATTATTATTATTAATTTTGTTCATATTATTATTATTATTAGTATACAATTAAACATAAATAACCCACAAGTTTCATTAAAAGCATAAATAGTCCTTATAAAAATAAACGACGTAAACTTTTAATTAATGTAAAAAAAATACAGAATGTTACAGTCTCCCCAACTTAAAAGAATTTCGTCCCGAAGTTAAGAATAAAGCTAAGAGAACAAATGTGGGTATCTCTCCTTCATATGATCCTCACGCTCCCAAGTGAACTCAGCTCCACGTTTGTTTTCCCAACGGACTTTGACAATAGGTGTGGTAGTTGTTCGGGTCTTCTTCAGGGTTCGATCCATAATCTCAACAGGCTTCTCAACGAAATGCAGTGACTCATCAATTTGAATTTCCCCTAGTGGAACATGCAAATTTTCATCAGCCAGGCACTTCCTCAAGTTTGAGACATGAAAGACAGGATGAACTCCGCTAAGTTCAGAACGTAACTCCAGTTTGTAAGCCACTTTCCCAATTCTTTTCAGAATCTTGAAAGGTCCTACAAAACGTGGGGCTAACTTACCCTTCTTCCCAAAACGTACAACACCCTTCCATGGAGAGACCTTAAGAAGAACCATGTCGTCGACTTGAAACTCCAACGGTTTGCGTCTTTTATCGGCATAACTCTTTTGGCGACTTCTAGCCACCTCAAGGTTATTTCGAATCTTGGAAACTTTGTCAGTCGTTTCTTGAATAAGTTCCGGACCAGTGATAAAATTTTCCCCAATGTCAGTCCAACAGATTGGAGAACGACATTTCCGACCATACAAAGCCTCGAATGGTGCCATCTTGATACTTGAGTGATAACTATTGTTATATGAAAATTCCGCGAGCGGTAAATGCATATCCCAATCACCACCAAAATCAAGGACACAAAGACGCAGTAGATCCTCGAGGGTTTGGATTGTTCGTTCGGTTTGACCATCGGTTTGAGGATGGTAAGCCGTGCTTAAATCCAATTGAGTACCCAAGAGTTCTTGCATCGAAGACCAAAAGTGTGAAGTGAAGCGAGCATCTCGATCGGAAATAATGTGTAAAGGCACGCCATGACGACTCACAATTTCGTCAACATAGATTCGAGCCAACCTTGAAACCTTATACGTATCTCATATGGGTATGAAATGTGCTGTCTTGGTCAAACGGTCAACAATGACCCATATGCTATCATGACCACGAGGTGTACGAGGTAACTTGGTTATGAAATCCATGGATATATGTTCCCATTTCCACATAGGGATTTCAGGTTGCTCAAGTAAACCACTTGGTCATTGATGCTCGGCTTTGACCCTTGCACATGTGAGACACTTGGAAACATAAGACGCGATATCTCTCTTCATTCCAGGCCACCAATATTGACCACGCAGGTCCATGTACATCTTATCGGAGCCAGGATGAATGGAATATCGGGTTTGATGAGCTTCGTTCATAATGAAATGCCGAAGGTTGTCACGATTCGGGATCCAAAGTCGATTCAGGAAATACCACATGTCATTCGGTTTTGTCTCCAGTTGTGACCGAACGTTAGACATCAAATATTCCTCTTTACCTTTATCGGTTAGTGCCGCTTGTTGAGCCTCGCGAATGCATAACTCGAGGTCACTATCGATCCTTATGTTTTGGAGCATGATAGTAGCCTCGTTGACATCCACATGAATCTCAGTATCAAATTCTCCTATGTTATCAAACCATTGTCTTCGATCTCGAATTTCTTGAAGCGAGACAGTCTTGTTGTGAACCTTGCGACTTAGCGCGTCGGCTACAACATTCGCCTTTCCAGGGTGATAGCGAATGTCGCAGTCGTAGTCGCTAATCAACTCAATCCAACGTCTTTGTCTCATGTTGAGATCCTTTTGATTGAACACGTGTTGAGACTCTTATGATCGGTGTAGACTATGCATTGCGTCCCATATAAGTAGTGTCGCCAAATCTTCAATGCGAAAACCACAGCACCAAGTTCAAGATCGTGAGTCGTGTAGTTCACTTCATGAACCTTCAATTGCCTTGACGCGTATGCTATGACTTTGCCTCGTTGCATGAGTACACAACCAAGACCTTGATTAGAAGCATCGCAATATACGGTAAAGTCGTCGTTTCCATCGGGAAGTGTGAGAATAGGAGCGTTACACAACTTGCGTTTCAATGTCTCGAAAGCCTCTTCTTGCTCGGGTCCCCATTCAAAGAGTCGATTCTTTTGGGTTAGCGCCGTTAATGGTTTAGCAATCTTCGAGAAATTTGCTATGAACCTACGGTAATATCCCGCTAAGCCCAGAAAAGAACGAACCTCGGTTGGGGTTGTGGGAACACACCAATTCTTCACAACTTCAATTTTTGCAGGATCAACGTGAATTCCTTGGCTATTCACCACATGCCCTAAGAATTGAACTTCTTCCAACCAAAATTCACACTTGGAAAGCTTAACGTACAATTTCTCCTTCTTCAAAAGTTCAAGAACTTGTCGCAAGTGTGTCTCGTGACCGACTTTCGTCTTGGAATAGATAAGAATGTCATCAATGAACACGATTACGAACTTATCCAAATACGGTTTACATACTCGATTCATGAGATCCATGAACACGGCAGGTGCATTGGTCAAACCAAAAGGCATGACCATGAACTCGTAGTGTCCATATCGAGTACGAAAAGCGGTCTTTGGAATGTCATCATCGTGGACACGTAGTTGATGATACCCAGATCGTAGGTCGATCTTTGAGAATTGAGTTGCTCCTTGAAGTTGGTCGAAAAGATCATCGATTCGAGGAAGAGGGTATCGGTTTTTGATAGTAAGCTTGTTGAGTTCCCGGTAGTCGATGCACATACGAAATGAACCATCCATCTTCTTCACAAACAGTACAGGTGCACCCCACGGTGATGAGCTAGGGCGAATGAAACCCTTATCGGTCAACTCTTGTAGTTGACTAGCTAGTTCTAGCATTCAGACGGTGCAAGACGATAAGGTGATTTAGCCACAGGTTTGCGCCAGGGATTAAGTCAATCTTGAACTCAACTTCTCGCACGGGAGGTAACCCTTTAAGATCCTCGGGAAAAACCTCGGGAAAGTCTCGCACAACAGGAATGTCTTTCAACTCCTTACCCTTGGCTTTCGTATTAACTACATATGCCATGAAAGCCATGTAGTTTTTACTTAAGCACTTGCGGGCCTTGATGCAAGACATGAGTTTGAGTCTTTGGGATGATTTCTCCCCAAAGACCTTCAAAGTATCACCAGTCGGTAAAGGAATTCGGATACACTTCTCGAAGCATAGAATTTCCGCACGATGCTTGGCTAACCAATCCATACCAATGATAACATCAAAGCTTCCCAATTGCATAGGAATAAGGTCGACGAAGAACTCGTGTTCGTTAAGGCTTAAAGTGCAGTCACGTATTACGACGTCCACGACAATAGATTTTCCATCGGCGACTTCGACCGTGAAAGATCTTTCTAGGTTGACGCGCGGTTTAGAAAGTAAAGGCTCAAATTCCAGGGACACGAAACTCCTATCGGCACCCGAATCAAACAATACAGATGCATAACGTTTATTTACAAGATACATACCTGTTTGGTAACAACCTATTATTGGTATGATTAACATAGATAGGAATTTTTACAAGACAAGAAAGGACTAAAAGAAATTCAACGACGTACCATTCACCACGTCGTTGTTGGCTTGTGCTTGGTTGGCGTTGATGTTGAAAGCCCTTCCACGAGCCGGTGGCACAGTTCCCACATTGCGAGGACATTGTGGACGAATATGGCCAGGCTCGCCACAGTTATAGCAGGTTCGGTTGGTAAGCATGGCAGTGTTGTTTGGCGCACGGAGACAAGTAGCCACCAAATGACCATACTTTCCACACAGCGAGCAGACTCGGCATGGAATGTTTCTTGAATGATGGTACTTGCACGTGTTACACATAGGATGTGGACCAGCATAAACTTTAGCCATGGGAGCTTCATTCGCAACCACCATTTGTTTTTTAGGAGCATTAGGGGCGGTCACGGTGTAGTTGCGTGTGGGGATGAACTTACGCTTTTTGTTTTGAGAAGATGACTCGGCCCTTACCTCCTTTGTTGCCTCGGGTATCACCTTCGCAAAAGACTTGGAACCCTTTGCCGACATAGTACCAGCTCTTATATGATTCTCGGTGAGCTATGCAGTGATGGTAATCGCCTCCTCCAAAGTTGTGGGCCTACTACCCACCACGGCATCTTGAATTTGAGGTGGCACCCCATTGATAAATTTCTCAATGTTACGGGGCACGGTGTCCACATGTGTGGTAGGAGCATACTCAACTCATGATGCCGGGTGGAATAAGCCAAGTGATTCCCACCATCTTGTTTGAGGTTCCAGAACTCCTCCTCTAGCTTTTGCAACTCGCTCCTCGGACAAAACTTTTGAATCATGATCTCCTTGAATTCCTCCCAGGGCAAGGCCAAAGCAATCTCAGTTCCACGGTTTCTCTTTTCACTATTCCACCATGTGAGTGCTCGTTGTTGAAGAACACTTGTGGCATAGCGAACCTTGAACTCGTTGGGGCACTCACTAACAATGAACGTATTCTCCATACTTTCAAACCACTCGAGAAGTCCAGTGGCTCCTTCTTTTCCACTAAAACTAGTGGGTTTGCACGAGTTGAAGTGTTTGAAAGTGCAAGTACGGTTGTTCCCTTGTTGATTGTTCCCATTTTGATTGTTGCTATTGTCTCCATTAGCACCACTATTGTTCCCATTGGTGTTGTTGTTGCTATTAGCCATTAGTGTGCTATTAAGTTCAGCAACCATAGTCGGAAGAACGGCAGCCATTTGTCGGGCAATCATGGCAGCCAGCTTACGGTCGGAACTTCCCCGCTTTCCATGGTGACGAGACATGCTGGATATACAAAAATGAGTTAGTTCAGGAGTGAGGATAACAAAGGATAGTAGTTTAACAAAGATAAGCTAAGGGTTATAAGGTACATGGAATGATTCCATTTGGTAACGCATTACCATTTGGAAACGTTGACACGTCAAGGTGAATTGACCCATTTACCTTAGAAACTTGTGTATTTTGACCATAGTTTATCACTCATCCCAGAAATTCCCAGGTAAGCATAACTAGTCCCGTAGGATTTATGCAATATGCTTGCCTTAGCCCGAGGGCCTTTTGCCAGGAAAACCAGGATACAGGTGTCTATGTGTCACATAATATTTCTTAGGTTCATAGAATCAAAACCTTGATGAGATTTATATAGATTAGACATAACGTCTAAAGATCCAAGTCATAACATAAGCATAAGATTCCACGTGTCGACGAGAATAAGGTTAAGAGAGTTCATGTTCGGGGAGAGTCAAAGAATCAAGGTTAAGTTTAGGGAGACAAGTAACAATGTTTAGGCAATCCTATGCTAAGGCATCAAATTGCACATAAGAAGGCATAGCATTATGTAGCATGCAAAGTATATAGTTTACAAGATAGAATTATAATTCTATAAGGTTCATGCATACTATAGTCTAGGTCACCATTTCTAATAACCTAGATCCCTATAGTTATGGGTTCTGATACCAATCTGTCACACCCCAACCTTGACGGCGGAAACGTCGAGGAGTGAGAGTTAAGATCGTTCACAGCCACATAACGCTATTAATAATCCAAATATAATTTAAACATAAGTTTCAATTGTCACATTACAAACATAAGTCTCAAAGAAATTAAGAGCATGACATAGAATGTATCAAATCATTCTTATTTCATTTATTTATCTAGGTCCATTCCTAGATGTGCAAGCTTCAAAGTGTAAATATCAAACTTGGGCGTTTCCTGAAACATGTTAAAAATAAAAGGTCAACAATAATGTTGGTGAGCATTCCATAGTTTTCAATACATAGATTATATAAAAGATGACAATTCAAGTCATAAGTTAGTGAATAAAGTGATTAGGGATGTTATGAACAATGCAACAATCAAACCTCGACAAATTTTTACAAGTCTCAAACGTTTAAAAGTATATACGATCAGCTAAGTATACTTGGATCAACCAAAGCAGGCTTGTCTTGACCATAGATCTATGACTTCGCTGGGCTACCAATAGTTAATGATTGTACATATAACGCCATAACATGGTA
This sequence comes from Flaveria ramosissima, assembly GCA_025215565.1. Lineage (NCBI taxonomy): Eukaryota > Viridiplantae > Streptophyta > Magnoliopsida > Asterales > Asteraceae > Flaveria > Flaveria ramosissima. The sequence continues at coordinate 631,828 of CM046042.1, forward strand.
ACCACAATAAATTCAACGAACCACAACTTTGTAAGATGAATTGCCATAAAGATTACAAGTCTCAAATAAGTTTACAAGTGCAATGATATTAAGTTAACATGTTTCACCCCAAAGTGTGAAATAAAATAAAAAGGGGGTATGGAAAACTCACTTGATCAAATAAGTAAATAATTGACGATTAATATGAATAATAAGCAATAATCCCAACGAAGTTCTTCACAAGGTACCTAAGTGTGAATGCATTTACAAGATTTAGATTAATGGTTTAACATGATTTAGGGTTTCGATGGGAATTTGGGGTTTTAATATTTAGTTAACACTAGTTACTGAGATCTTATATATATTTTAGTCCAAAAACAATATCATGTAAGGAACTTTTAAAGAAATAAAAACCTTTATAACAATTTTATAAATTTAACTTATCAAATATATAATTTTCATAATAACCATGATTAATCCAAAAATATAAAATGTTTAGTGTCCAAATAATCATTAAATGATTCAAAAGAAAATATTATATAAAATTTATTTTTACATGATTAAACTAGGTAAAATGTTTGTCAATTTTATTTTATAAGAAAATTGTTAAGGTAATTATGGAAATAAATTTATTAAAAATAATAGGATAGCTTTAAAAATAACCAAAGTTTACAAAACATTTTTTTATAATTTTCAAAAGATTTTATATAACTTTTTAAAGGCTGAAAAGCCAAAGAAAAAAATATGTTGGAGGTCGCCGGGTTCGAACCCGGGACCTCTAATTCGGAATATGAGTGGGGAACCAGTGAACCAAGCGTATAGCCGTGATAGAAGATGGTTTCCATATTTTAAATACACAATTTCTAAAAAACCCCAAATCCGTAAGAACCCTAGAATGGATTAGGTTCAAATCGAACACCGATTCGAGTGTTTCAACTCGATTAACCTTAGGGCTTTTGATCCCTAAGCTTAATCGAGTACAACGACGTATTATACTTACCCGATTACGATCCAGATGATGTGTTTAGGCTCGTGTTCGTCTCGGTTCACACACGAAGAAACAGGGGGGGTCAAATTCGATCTTGCGTTGAGTGTGTTATGAAATTGAGTGTTTAGAGAGGTTAAAAGGGAAGAAATGGGATTATTCCCTCTGTTAAATAGGTTCAATTTGTTTGTTAAGGTACTCAACAGTTGCAACGTTCGAACCGAAAGTTACAGATTAAATTAAGTCGTTTAATTGTTGTTGCAGGTGAAATCAATCATCGCATTTAGTTTGTGGCAATTAAAGGAACGTTTCAAGTCGTTTGATTGTGTTGTTTTTTATGGTTTTGATGAAAACCGTCGTGAATAATAAAGTGTGATCGGTTTCAAGATCAAAGAATCTTAAACCGCTTTGAAACTCAAATTAACACGTGGAAACAGGTTCGAAATCTCATTACGAATGATTTGGTGTAATTTAGGGACACAACCGGTGTCTAAAACCCGGTATCTAGCCTTGCCGGAGCCGCGGCCGGGGTGGCCGGAGGCTAGCCGGAAAAACGCGAAAGAGGAAATGGGGGGGGTTGGAATTTAGAAATTACATATTTAGCCCCTATAGTTTCTTTTGTATTTATTTTATGCACAAACTTTATTTTCAAAGTTTCTAAATTTACAATGAGGCCCCTTAATCTTAATTAAGTGTTAACTTGTTAATTTTTTTATATCTTATCAATATCATTATCAATATTAGTATTTGTTATCTTTATTATTATGATTATTATTATTATTATTGTTGTTGTTATTATGATTATTATTATTATTATTATTATTATTATTATTATTATTATTATTATTATTATTATTATTATTATTATTATTATTATTATTAGTATACAATTAAACATAAATAACCCACAAGTTTCATAAAAAGCATAAATAGTCCTTACAAAAATAAACGACGTAAACTTTTAATTAATGTAAAAAAAGTACAGAATGTTACAGGCACTGACCTGAGGATAAGCATAACCTAGATATTCTAGAATTCATTGTTGTTTGCCGCCTCTATGCTGTGCGATGGCACTGACCTGAGGATTGGTTTCTCTTTGAAAGCTCTAAGAATAGTCTCTTCTTGTAAAATACCCGTAGACCGCTCAAAAGCTCCTGAGGAATGTTGATTACCATATAAGTGTAGGATCCACAAATGTTAGTTGAAATAATTAAACCTAAAACTATCACCTGTTTGTGTCAAAAGTCTGTGTATGGATTTAAGAGGACAAACATATTGACAATCATTGTGGTTGCAATTCTTGAAAGTTCAAATCAATGTAGTAATCTAATAGTTCCAGTATGATTTCCTAAAGTTGCTAACGACTCTGGATGAAAACCAAGAATTGAGCATCAAAAGGTTTTGATAACAAGTCCCAAATGATTTGACGTGCCTGTATGATTCCAAAATTGAATTGGTCCCAGGTGTGGTCAATCTAAGTTGAGGCTGCCTATTCCGGAACCAAATCCAGTAGATTTCTATCTTAGGATTTATCTCTCACAAAAAGCCAAAAACAAAGTTAATTTTTGTACGTTAGTTTAGTTTTCTAATTTACTTAGTCTTTAGTTTGTTTGTTTGTCGGACTACGTCGTGAAATTCAGTATAGGGATCAACTCACTAAAAGGGTCATGTCTGAGATGACCACATGTGTTTTCAAAGTTTAAAAAGGGTCACGTCTGAGGTGACTAAATTGTTTAAAAGGATCACGTCTAAGGTGATCAAAAAGTTTTCAAGATAAAATGATCATGTCTGAGATGATCAAATGCTCATAATGTTAATTTCAAAAGTTAAAAGGGTTTTAAATGTAAAATGTTCAAAATGGCAGAAAATTTAATAAGTATGACCCATTCGCACGATTGGACCATAAGTATGGACCAACCATGCGAATGGCTCCCATTCGCACGACTGGACATGAGATTGAGCCATTCACCCGAATGGCTTATCAGACTGATCCATTCGACCGATTGGAAGGGTGCGAATGAGTCAGTCGACCGACTGAGACTCAGTCGGTTAACTGAAGGTGCGAATGAAAGAGCACGAATGAGTCAGTCGATCGACTGAACCTCAGTCTGCCAACTAAATGCGACTAACTGGGCCAATCGCACGATTGAGCCTCAGTCGCCCGAATGAACTGAGCGAATGAGGCCAGTCGGCCGATTGAACTCAGCTTCAGTATTTAAAGGGCCACAGTCGATCGCATTTCACTCATCACCCTCAATCGCTACTAAATCGCACACCTTACCGTTACTCTGCCAAAATTCCTCTAGACCTTGTTTTCACATTGTTATTGATCGTCTGACTTTCGTTGACGTTTATACAGGTAGATGGCAGTGAAATGGAAGAAATGGAACCCTAATTTGCGATTTTCAAATGAAAAACAAGAAATGGACTGAAAAATGACCTAATAACCTACCTAAACTAAGCAAAATGTTAAAATTAAGTTTAATAGGTTATTAGTGACTAGTTGGCGAGTCTATTGAACCGGTAACCCATGTTAAATCACTTGTTTTGGTCAAGATTCGATCCACAGGCGACTGAACAGTGGGACAGGCGACTGGTCGTCCGGATGAACTCCAATCGCACGATTGAATCTTGCGATTGGGTCAATCGGCCGAATGAAACACGCGGATGAGCTCAGTCGGCCGACTGAACTAATCGCAGACTCAGTCAGCAGATTCAGTCGCATGTCTCCTTCACCCCAATGAGCTCAGTCGCACGAAAGGACAACCGACTGACTTCAGTCGCATGATTTATTCGCACGAATGAATCAGATTGAATTCAAACTATACACTTAGAACTGAATTTTGATGTATTATGTACTAATGGTTCTGTGTCTTGTGTTTCAGGCAAATGGCTGATAGGTGGTCCATCAACCCAAAGCACAATATTTGTGCTCATTTGGACCATACGACTCGGAATGGGGCCGAGTTTACAGAGATTATTGCGTTCCTTAGACGCTCTCGGATACATAAGGCCATTTCCACGCCGTCCACGCCTTACAGGTCATTCTGGGAGAATGCCTCCGTTGATCGTTCTCGTGAGCCTTACAGTATACGGAGCTCCATTCTTGTTCATGATATTGAGGTTACAGCTGCTGATATCCAGAGAGTTCTTGAGTTTGGGGACGATACTGATCACCCCACCAGATTACATCACTTACTATTAGAGGGTGCTTTCTCAGGATTAAGTACGCTGGGGACATAAACTCAGGTGTGCTCAACAAGAGCAACTTGTGCCCCCAGTACAAGTACTTGGCGCATGTGATCCTGAAGTGTATTGCTTCAAGGAGGGGTGGGTTCGATGACCTATCAGACCAGATTCAGAATGCCTACGTGGCACTGGTGCTGAACCACCCCTTCAGCTTCTCGAGCATGATCTTTTCATATTTGGTGGAGAATCTGGAGGCTAAGGGGAAGGAGGGTTTTTGTATGTACCCTAGGTTTCTGCAGCTGATCTTCAACGAGAAGCTGCCATTACTTCCCAAGGAGAGCCATGATGCTGTGGCACTTGAGATTATGGATGACACGACCTTGGGTCGTATGAGAGTGTATAGGGGCAAGCAGGTAAAGCCCCAGGTGAAGAGGTTGATCGGCCATTTGGCTAATGAGAGATATGTGGCGCCAGGGAGACGAAAGTGGCATCATGATGATAGTGATTCAGACGACGAGAGGCTATTGCTCCCAGAGCATGATTCCGATGATGACGACAGTGGGGACGCTGGGGATGATATGCCTACTCCACCGAGAGGCACAGCTTCCGATGTTATACCTCCAGTGTCTACCCCAGCTGGTGACATAGCCGAGTCTGCTGGTTTCCATCAGGACTTTGTTCCTGGTGAGGAGGAAGAAGAGTCGGACGAGGAGCCCTTGACAAGAACTGTGGGAAGCAAGGTTGTTCCCACAGAGTATGGGCTAAGGGCGGTTGGTGAACGCCCAAGAGATTCAGGTGAGACAACTGCTGATCCTAGTTATGCACCGGAGTCAGCTAGCCGTGTTGTAGGGAGAGCATCCACCTCGACGGGAACGAGGAGGAAAAGGATGGCTCAGCCCCACGGGCAAAAGAAGAAGAAGAGACGATTGACCTTCGTTACCACCACAGCCACTACCGCTACCACCACCACTACCACCCAGACAGCCACACCATCCACCATCACAGCCACCATAGCTACCACAGCCACTACCGCTACCACCACCACTACCACCTAGACAGCCACACCATCCACCACCACAGCCACCACAGCTACCACAGCCACCACCACACCTCCCACCACTGTACAGATGCCATCTACCACCATATCTTTCACTCCCACATCACCTCCACCATCTCACAGACCCAGCCCCATCTTCACTACAGCCACCACCACCACCACTACCCACCAAGCAGGACCCTCAGCCCATCCCGCTCATACATATGGATCACCTCTACCTCCAATTGGGGTAGAGGAACAGCTTTCTACGCTCAACAGGATGGTGATGCGCTTATTAGCTGCTGATGAGGAGAAGTCGGCCCAGATCCGCCAGCTGGCTGACCTTACTGTTGCACAGTCTCAGCAGATCTCAGAGCAGGCTCGGGTGATTGAGGAGCAGGCCCAACAAATGGCTGCTCAAGGCCATGAGATCGCCCAACTCCAGGAGCAAAGTGTTACATCTACCAAGAAGATAGAGGAGTAGGAGGAGGCTAAGAAGACGATCATGTTAAAGCTAAAGGGATCTAAGGAGGAGCCCGTGAAGATCAAAGAGGGAGACGGAGATGATGGTGATGATGATGAGGATGACGATGAGGATGGTGAAGATGAGACTGAGGAGGATGAGGGGACTGAAGAAGAAAGGACAGAGGAGAAGGATGAAGATGATGATGCAGAAGGAGGAGATGCAGCTGCATCGGCCTCTGCTCAAGGTCAGGAGAGGAGATCCAAGAATAGACAAGACCAACCAGCTTCCTCCTCTGCTCCACCAAGTGATGACCCGATGATCCAGGACAAAAGTAAAGATTAGATGTCTATGTATTTAATTACTTTTGTATTTGAATCATGTATTTAAACCTATGTATTCAATATTTATATTAAGTTTAATGCATTTCTGTTTTGATTAATTACTAATGGTTGATGTGTTGAATGTTTAAATCAAACAGATCCAAATTACCAAAGGGATGAGTTCGATGTTGCTCCCCTTCAGCAGGTCAAGACTCAGTTGACTATGATTCTTGATCTGCAAGGGATCGTAAGAAGGTCGGTGAGTTATACCCCTGAAGAAGGGGAAATAATTCACGATCTATCAAACGACCAACTAGCAGAGATCTTCAAGCTCAATCCTGATGAGATTGTGAAGGATGCTCCGACATGCGACTCGACCAGTGACGAAGAGCTCAACGATGTTGATGAAATAGAGATTGAAGATGTCATGGCAGAGTACTACCCTCAGTATGCTGACAAGGGAAATGTGGTCCCCAATCTGGGTGAATCCCTTGTTAGCGATACTTTTGAGGTGTTAGACAAGATGGAGTAAGAATCAGAGAAAGCAAAGGCTACGGCCCAAGCCTCAAATGATGATGTCGATATCCGAAAGGTTGAGTGGGCTGCGTGTTTTGAAGAAGTTAGAGCCCAAAGCGCTGCACCTAAACAGGATGCCTACACCAAACTCTACCGAGTCAAGAAACATCATAAGGTGTCGGGCAGGATCATAGTGTGGGCGTATTTTGAGGACCTTAACGTATATGCAGTTAAGAGGGAAAAGGGCATAGAGTACTTTAGATTCCCACATGATCTGAAGACTCTACCAGGTTTTGAGCTCAACCAGCTGGCTAAACTAAAGCTTTTGTATGCTGACCCGAGAAAGATGTCAGGCTGGTTTGAGGCTGCCCTAAAGAAGGAGTACCACACCAGGTGGGTTAACTTCAGACCCCAACAGCCTACAAGGTATATCAGAAGGTCTGAGGTTGATGCCATTACTGGAAAGCCAAAGATAGTGTTGAAGTGGAGTCCTCCGCGCACAATGTCAAGAATCCCTCTCAGGGAAATGCCACAGGACTTCACTCCACACTTTAAGTGGTGGTACTACGATTGGAGGACAGAAGAAGCGGTCATAGTCCTAAACAAAGAGGGCCAAATGGATACTATCAGGGTATTCTACCCAATGTGGCTTACCAACTTGTCAGCTAATGATATCTATACTTTATACAAGTGGCCACGGTTCTATGATACGCATGATATTGTACAAGCCCTCCAGTTCCAGAACGTCATAAGACTCTGCTTCGCGTTTGAGATTCACGCGGGAGTCACAAAAGAGGACAAGTACAAGAAATATGAGGAGGTGATGCAGAAAATAAGACGTTAGAGAGATCTAGGTCCAAAGGGGAGTTTGTTGATACATGTATGTCCCTAGATCAGGATTTGAATGTAATAGATCTTGTTTGTCTGATTATGATGTAATGTTTAAAATGATTAATGAAATGATATTGATTGTTTGTGATTGATAATGTTTAATATTTCATTAATGAGTCGATGATGAATTGGTTAATTATATTTGTGGTTGGTTGAATGGTTACACTTAATGTTATATTAATTAATACATTCAAACTTAACACAATGAAGTTCTCATGCGAATGGCCCATGCGAATGGACCACACGCATGAATAACTTCATACGATTGACTCAGTCGCACGACTGAACCAGGAGACTAGATTAGTCGTATGATTGTAACATAAGATTGGCTCAGCCGCACGACTGAACACTCAGTCGTGCGGATGAATCAACTGCATGGTTCAATCGCACGACTGAACCATACTTATGGTCCAGGCGCACGAATGAACAATACTAACCTATAAATACAACCCAATTCGTGGAAAAACAAAAGCATTCATTCTATTTCGACTCCAGACGTACCCTAGCCGTCCAGAAGCCTCCCAATTCGTTCTCCAAGTTCATAGAACACATTAGATCGATTCTCAATCGATTTCTAACGTTAGATTCAATACTTTATTGATTCTTCGTGTGTTCTCACTGATTGGATCGCCAATCAAATAGGATTCCGCACTATTTGATCTGGTTTACACGCTAATCACTCGGTATTTCGTTCAAATACCAGGTCCTAACAGTATACATGAACAAACATAATGTTATGTAATTTTGACCTATGCGTACATAATAGTATGAATTGTTCAATTTTACCTATATGTAACCAGAAAGCACATATATCAACAGCATTATATTCAAACATGAATTAACCATATATTTTTACATATACGTAAACAAACAAGATGTTATGTATTTTTTACATATGTGTAAACAAACAGACCACCAATAGAATTATCTACAGACACACATTATTGATGCAATTTTACATATACGTAAACAAACATAATGTTATGTATTTTTGCCTATGTTTAAACAATAGAATGAATTGTTCAGTTTTTCCTATATGTAAACAAAAGACCATACATCAGTAGAATTTTTTACAGACATTGCATTATTAATACATTTTTACATATACTCACTTTTCTACACTTACTACATGTCTACATCCATAGGAGTAAAAATTAAGTCACAGGTATATAACGTAAAAATTAGTTTTTAAAATATATGTAATGTTCATGTTCACATGATAATTAATAATTTTTTATGTTGCTTTTATCTTCCTCTTGAAATGACCTTGCTTTATTCAACCACACATTCCAATTGATGTGTTCATTAACTCTCGACAATTCGAGAGTACACACATTTCACCTATTTACGCATATATTGGTGATTAAATAACAAATTTACCATCCTGTATTCTACAAATGGCGATTTCACGTGTGCTTCTTCATCACCTGTACTTTAAAAACACGAATTCAAAAACCCTCTCTTTATAGGTACTTGATTTTGTGTATATTAAAGTATTTATGGTAGATTAGAGAAAATAATGTAACTAAGGTAGATTAGAAAAAATAATGGAAGTAATGTACGTGGTATTTCAAAATTTTAGGGATTTTGATTGATTTCCAAATTTACTAATTTCCCATACTACCCTTTGTAATTAATTAACCTTAACAAATCTGATACTAGTTTACATTTATACCATAACCAATCACAACCATTGATCAAAACCATCAATGGTTGTTATTAGTTCTATGAGTTCTTATTTTAAAGAGAGTTCTGAAAAAAACCTACCCATATATATATATATATATATATATATATATATATATATATATATATATATATATATATATATATTGAAAACAAAGTTATATTCGAAATCAAGTACTTTTTTAGTGTTGTAAGCTACAGCCGTTACTATTTTTGTACCGCGATGAACCAAATGGAATAAGAGTTAACAATATCGAGTAACAATAGTTTTTACGACGGGGAAACGCTTTAACGTTTATGTGAGAGTGATAGTTATCGCGATGTGTTTAATATCTGCTTTATAATATGTGGATCATGACAGGAACCCCGCCGTAACATGCGGAATTAAAACCTAGTTCTTTTTAGTTTGTATTGTTTTGAACTCTGTTGGTAGTTAATGCTCCAGTCATCAAAGTTGAGGGACTTAAAGTGTTAACTTCTATACTTGCATGGGTTTAGTGGTTCATTAGTAGTTAATATTCTGTTAACTATATTAGTTAGTTAGGAGTTAGTTGATATGATGAGCTATTGTTTAGATGTATAAAGATAGAATCCATTTGTAGAAAAACGATCATCCATCTTTCTCTCATTAATAATACACGAATCAATCGTTCAGTTCTTGGCTTGGAAACAAAAGAAGACAAGGGTGATAACTCCGATTGGGAATGAAAGAATTGATCATGGTGTCAACTACTAAATTCGAATTGGAAAAGTTCGATGGGCGGAATGATTTCGGTTTATGGAGGTTGAAGATGCAAGCCCTGTTAGTCCATCAAGGAGTCATCGATGCACTCGCTGGAGAAGCCAAATCGTCGTAGACACTGTTAGACAAGGAGAAGAAAGATATCATCGAGAAGACTCGCAGTGCCATCATTTTAAGTCTGGGAGATCGTGTTCTTCGTGAGGTTTCGAAAGAGACCACGACTGTAACATCCTGTATTTTTGGTTAACTAAAAGTTAACTTTGTTAAATTCTTGTAAGGACCATTGTTGGCACGTATGAAACTTATGGATTATTTATGTTTATTTTTTAGTTGTCATTGATCCAAGCTAATAATTAAGTTTATTAAAATAAACATAGTAATTATAATTGTAATAATAATAATAATAAAAATGATAATAAACAATAATCATAAATATAAAAACAACAATGATAATGTCACTAATAATAATAATAATAATAGTAATATTAATAAATAAATAAATAAATAAATAAATAAATAATAATAATAATAATAATAATAATAATAATAATAATAATAATAATAATAGTAATAATAACAATAATAATAATAGTAATAATAACAAATTATAATAACAATAATAATAATAATAATAATAAAGATAATATTGTTAATAATAATAATAATAATTTGTAAGAGTTATTAAACCTAAAAATGTTTAAAACTTAAGTTTAGGGGGTTGGATGTCAATTTATAAACTTTAAATGAAAGTTTAAGCATAAAATAATAACATTCAAAAGTTCAGGGACTGTTATGTAAAATTGAAAATCAAAACCCCATTTGGGTTCTCTCTCCCCGTATTTCTGGCCGCCGGCCCGCGGCGTCGGCGAGACCAAAGGCACCCATTTCGAACCCGTTTTAGAGTCCAAAAGGTTCCTATCGATTCAGGAAGCCGTTTCGAACCTCTACGTGCACATTAATTCGAGTTTAATTCGGGTGTGGGTGTCGATTGAGCTTGGTAACCACTCGACATCAACTCCTAAATTGTTCGCTAATTAAACTCTAATAATAATCAAATTAAACAAACTTAAACACTCATCTAACAATCCTTAAGCTATCCTCAACTCCAATTTCACCTGAAAAGCACTCAAACATCAAAATCGATCACCCACTTTCATCGCGACCTGCAACCAAGGGCTTATCACCATCCAAACGTTCTACACTTCAATTAGCAGAGGGCTTTCCATCTTCAAGACCACTAGAAGCTCCCTGTGCAACGAATTGGTCTATCATCATCGTTTGATCGCCAATCAAACCTGTACGTGGTCGCGACCTGTTCATCACCCGTTCTTGTGTTTAGAACTTTGATATCGGGTGATTGATTTCATCTACACACTCGTCATTACATGGGGAACAAAAGCCCCATGATTATAATCACTTACAAAATCGAATTGAACTTCAATTTGGATCAAAGAGTTCTAGGGTTTAATCGAATTTGGGGTATTTTCTTTCGGTTATGTTTTAAACATTTGAAACCAGGTGATACCAAGGCTACGGCCCTAGTTCACTGGTTAAGACACTGCTTCCATTATCATGAGGTCCCGGGTTCGAACCCGGGCACCCTCATGTAATTTTTTTAAGGCTTTTTCAGCTTTAATTAAATTATAGAAAATTTTTAATATATATAAAAATTATTTTTATAAACATCAATTATTTTTAAAAGCCACCAAATATTTTCTGTAATTTTTCTAAGTTTAAATAAATTTATTTTGTTAATAAAATATTTTAACAAAGATTGTTTGTGAATAATTCTAATAAAATGGATTGTAAATAATAATTAATAAATTATTATTGGTTCAAACGTTTCTTTTCAAATAATGTTGTGTAAATCGTACTTATTTCTTTTAGTTATAAAACTTTATTCAAACTTTATATATAAACCTTCCAAATTATTATAAACGTTTCTTTTCACATCTTTGTATAAAATATAAATATATACTTTTCCAAGTAAATATGAATGATTTTCATTTGTTAAATATAATTATTTGACAAGCCCCAAAATCCACTTAAAACCCTAGTCCTCGTTAATTCGTTAAACTTATTATTATTAAACTTAAATCTTGTAAATATATATATTCTTAGGTACCTTGTAAAAGATTGTGTTGGAACGTTTATTATTATTTCTTAATAATCATCATCTTTATATTTATTTGCCATGTGAGTTTCCTTGCCCCTTTTTATATTAATTCACACCATTTTAGGGTGAAACATGTTAAACTTATCAACTTACACTTGCAAATGTTTTATACTCGTAACGCACTTGCAACTCATCCTTATATTTTGTCATGGTTATTTGTGTTATTGTGAGTATTATATGAGATACATTATATGTTGATAATCATTAACTATTGCTAGCCTGGCGACGTCATAGATCTATGGGCCTGACAAGCTTATTTGGTGCTAAAGCCGATGTATTGCCGGCTCCTGATGACGTATGACTTGTTCATCATGGGAACCAAGTACACTTAGCCAATCGTATAAACTTGTAATCTTAATCTTGGTCGAGGTTTGATTGTAGCTATATGTGTTCTATAAACTTGCATAACTCATAACCTTTGATATGAATTGCTGCTTGTAACCTTTTGATATATTATGTATATTAAACCCTTGGAAACTCACCAACTTCATAATTGACCCTTTATTTTTAACATGTTTCAGGAAATGCCCCAGTTTGAAGTCATCTTTTGAAGTTTGCATAAATCTAGGATTTGGACCTAGATTAAAGAATAAAGAGTTTTGGATTATTTTATTTTATGTTTTGATTTATTTCATGTTGATACTTATGGTTGTATTTGCATTTGAAACATATGATAATAAAATTTCATTTAAAAGTAGCGTTATGTGGCTGTGAACAATCTTAACCCTCACATCTCGACGTTTCTGCCGTCAAGGTTGGGGTGTGACAGATTGGTATCAGAGCCCATAATTATAGGGATTTTGTAACGCCCGGAAATTTCTTTTGAAGCCGACGAAAGAAGAAAAAGAAATAAAGTCCAAAGTCGAGGGACCAAACCCGCCAACGAGAGAAACTTCGATGCACGGGAGTATAAAAGGGGGAAAACACCCCTATTCTCCCCATATTTCAGCCAAGAGAGGAGAAGGAGAAAAGAGGAGAAAAGTTGGTTCGGGTGGATTCGAGCGTGGAATTCAACGTGGAGCGAGTCAAATCGAAGCTCTACTCGACGGGATCGTTAAGGTGAGTTCTAGGACCCCTCTTTTACACGTTTTCAACTGATTTTGGGGCTGGAACACGTCCAAAAACCTATTTTGAGTTTTTGGGTGAAAACCCGTTTTGATGTATGTATGTATGTGTATGATGCGTTTGAGGCTCGATTTCTTGCTTGGTTATGCTTGTATGAGGTCATGGTATGTTTCCCTAACCTTTAGAAGGGTTGATTTGAGCTTAAAAGAGGTTTGGAAAGGGTTGGAGGTCGAAAACCCGCGGCTGCAGTCGAGCTAACTGCACTCTGCACCAGCTAGGGCTAGGCGACCGACTGGAAGGCGACTGGAGGCCATTCGGCCAATTGAAGTGCGACTGAGGTCCATACGCACGTTTGCTATGCGACTGAGGTCCATTCGCATGATGGTCATGCGACTGAAGTTCATGTGCTTGGGAGTCATGCGATTGAGAGATGGTGCGACTGAGGTTCATTCGCACGGAGGTTATGCGACTGAAGTCCATGCGCCTGGAGGCCATGCGACTGAGGTTCATTCGCATGAAGGGTATGCGACTGAAGCCCATACGCCTGAAGTCATGCGACTGAAGGCCATACGCATGAGAGTTATGCGACTGGGAGTCCATTCGCATAGAGGTCCATTCGCCCATAGTCCTTTCGCATATAGTCCATTCGCATAGATGCCCGTTCGCCTAAGTGTTCAGAAATGATAACCGAGATGAAATTCCTCGACGATGTGATGGGATGGACGGTATAAGGTGACGCAGGATGATGAGATTATGATGATGACGTTGATGGAGATGATAATGATATGTATGATGATATGTGTTATGTTAGACATAGTGGTGCATTTGTTGCATCGTATGTATGATGTGCGTGATGTGATGTATGATTGATGCGTATGTTTGATGACGCTGCATGATTATGTTTATGTTCATGTTCCTTATTATGTATGTTTATCTTTCTATGGCCTTGCGTTGAACGTGAAAGAATGAAATGAAGTATTATGTAATGTAAAGTGAAAGATAAGGAAAAGTGGAACGTAATGAATAAATGTATGCATTAATGAATGAATGAATGAAATGAAGTGTTATGTAACGTAAAGTGGAAAGAAATGAAACGTCTTGCATGCATCGGATAACGGGTCCTTCTTTGTGATTGACCATTAATGTAGAACCTCTACCGCTTACCCCTAGTACTGTGGCATACGTTTAGCTGTTCATTTATTGACTTCGGCCCAGTGGATATGACTGATCGGTTACCCTTAGTACTGTGGCATACGTTTAGTTGTTCATTTATTGACTTCGGCCCAGTAGCTAAGACTGATCGGTTACCCTTAGTACCGTGGCATACGTTTAGCTGTTCATTTATTGACTTCGGCCCGGTAGCTAAGACTGATCGGATACCCTTAGTACCGTGGCATACGTTAGCTGTTCATTTATTGACTTCGGCCCGGTAGCTAAGACTGGTCGGGGTGTAGCACATGGTATTGGTACGGATGATGTCCGATGCGCAAGTAAAGTTATTTGGAACGAATGAATGAAAGAATGAATGAAGAAGATAATAATGATATTATCTATGCGTACGTACGATGTGTGAGCATGTAAAAGTAAAGAATGGTTTTAAAGAAAGTAAAGTATGTTTTATTATAAAACTAGAACTCACTCAGCAACGCTGACTTTTGATGTGTTTCCAGTTGGCAGGTATGTTGCTGAGGATGGCACGGGGCGGCTACTCAGCGTGTTTTGGATGGCATCTTATGTTTAACGCTTTTGTAATAAATGTAACATGATATTGTTAAAAGAACGATTGTACTATTGTGCAAAAGCATTTTGATGGAATGAAATTATGTCTTTTAATGTTTCCGCTGCAACTATTTAAGAAAGGAAAAATGTAAATGTATGTTTTATGTGCGATGAATGACCAACTGTAGGCGTCCCGGGAACGGGGCCTTACAAGTTGGTATCAGAGCCAAAGTTTAAGTGAAATGGGTAAATTTTCAAAAACCTAATCTTAAACTGAGAATGGGACGGAAAGGGGAATGGGATGCCAAACTGAGTAGCTGCGTGCCATCAGGTATTTTCTTAAGTTAACCGGTTTATGTGCGCATGGTATGTGGTTATGTGTTGTATGTAGATTTAAATACTGATGTAGTCAGGACAGGTAATACTTGGGGTATGAAGAGTAAAGTAAGTGGCTAATCACAACTGGCCACTGTAATTAGGGACTTACTATACTTGACATAAACTGAGTTGTTTCCTTGAATGACCGTATTGGTGTTTGAATCTTTCAGTGTGAGTTAGAGAATGGCCGGTGGTAGATCGTCGAGGGCTGTGTCAGGTGAAGGTTGTGGTGGACGTGGTGCTGGATCGCGTGTCACGCGGAGCATGACAAGGGCTGCTGAGATGGCACCCGAAGAGCCTGAAATCCATCACCCGGAATGCGGTGATGATAGTGCTAACCTGAGGACCGCAATGAAAGAGGCTGTGGTGGCGGGAGTTCAACATGCGATGGAGACGATTCTGCCGTTGATGGTGACTGAGGTAATTAGGGCGGTGAAGGAGACGACCGCGATGGAAGTAAACAAGGAGGGTAGCGACGACAAGAATTTGAAGGGGAAGCGGGTTGAACGTGAGAGTTTCACCCCAAATAACAAGGCTGCGAGGGTGGATGACCGACGTGTGGTCACATCCAATATGGGGGTGACGGGTTGTGGTAACTGTGGACGGAAACACCCCGGGGAATGCAGATTGGGGACCAATGCATGTTTCCGTTGTGGAAAGGCCGGCCATATGGCAAGAGAGTGTGGGGTGGCACGGTGTTATAACTGCCGTGGAAAGGGTCACATAAGCAGGGACTGCAAGGCACCAAGGGCAGAGAGTTCGGGAACCAAGAAGACGACCAGAACTGGAGGGCAGGAAGCAAGTGCCGAGCTTCCATGAGGACTTAGGAAAAGGCTAGTACGGACCCCGATGCGGTGTCAGGTACGTTTCGAGTAAACCAAACTCTAATTTCGCTGTTAGTTGATTTTGGCGCGAGTAAGAGTTTCATTTGTGCTGCCTTTTGTGCTGAGTCGCCCATTAGGGGTAGGGGTATTGATAAGCCCTTCGATGTAGAAACTGCCATAGGTAACTCTACCAGGATTTCGATGTGATAGATGACCGCGACGTGGAATTAGAAGGTCATAAATTTTCAGTTAGACCATTCGTGATGACCTTAGGCGGTTTCAATGTAGACCTAGGAATGGATTGTTGACGGAATACGAGGCGAACATTGTGGGTCAAGAAGATGATACGATTGACAACGTCTGACGGGAATTCGGTGACGGTTTTTGGTGATCGGGTCGCGACGATCTCGGAAGCAATATCAATGGCGGTGACGGGGAATGTATGAGGCGTGGATGTAGTGCCTATCTGGCCTACGTAAAAGATGTGGATGCGCCGACACCACAACTGTCTGATGTACCGGTTGTGTGCTACTTTCCAGATGTGTTTCCCGAAGACCTACCGGGAGTGTCACGGGACCATGAGATTGAGTTTCAGATTGACTTGATACTAGGTGTCCAACCAGTAGCTAAGGCACCGTATCGATTGGTTCCGGATGAGCTAAAAGAGAATTGGCGGAGTAATGGTAAGAACCGTTTGATAAGGGGTGGGTTAGACCGAGTATCTCTCCTTGGAATGCTCCGGTCTTATCTGTGGAGAATGAAGACGGTAGTATGGGGATGTGTGCAGACTACCGTGAGTTGAATAGGCTGACAGTGACGAATCGGTACCCCTACCGAGAATTGATGATCTGTTTGACCAGCCCTAGAGTACCAGTGGTTTCCAAGGATAGACCTTCGATCGGGATATCATCAGTTGAAGGTGAGGGAGTAGGATATTCCTAAAACAGCTCTTCGCACGCATTATGGACACTACGATTTTCTCGTTATGTCTTTTGGTTTGACCAATGCGCCAGCTGCTTTTACGGATTGGATGAATCAAGAATGTCGACCCATGTTAGATAAATCAGTGATTGGGTTTATGGAAGATATCCTGATTTATTCGAAGGGCGGGGAGGAGCATGCCGATCGCGTTTGAGAGGTGTTGGAGACGCTGAGAGGGAAGAAAATGTATGCCAACGTTCTCCAAGTGCGCATTCTGGTTGCGCGAGGTTCAGTTTTGGGTCAGGTAGCGAACCCCGACGGGATTATGGCGGAACCGGCAAGGGTGGAGGCGGTGATGCAATTGAAGTTCTGAAGACGCCATCCGAGATTTGTAGTTTCTTGGGTTTGACGGGCTACTACAGAAGATTCATTCAAGACTCTCCCAAGATCGCCTCTCCACTAACTAAGTTGATCCGGAAAGATGTGAAACTTGCATGGGGTCAAGCTCAAGAGAAGGCGTTCGATGAATTGAGGGCAAGACTGATTCAAGCTCCCATTCTGTCATTACCCGATGGGAGTGAGGATCTGGCGTTCTATCCAGATGCTTCCTAATCGGGGTTGGGATGTGTGTTAAGGCAGAGGGAAAGGTTATAGCCTTTGCACCCGACAGTCGAAGGTTCACGAGGTAGAAAGCCTAAAGATAGGCAGAAGTCGTATGCCGATGAGAGACGTTGACAGATTAAATTCTAGGTGGGTGATAGAGTTATGCTGGGAGTCTCACCTTGGAAAGGTATCATTCGGTTCAAGAAACGGGGCAAGTTGAGCTCGAGGTACGTAGGGCCTTTCTGAGGCGCGGCTCGAGGGGGAAAGGGTGGCTTATAGCTTGGAGCTACTAAAGGAACTAAGTGAGATTCACCCGATATTCCACGTATCTCATCCGATGAAATGTTTGGCGGACGAAGATATGGTCGTCCCACTAGACGATATCGAGGTAGATTACGGTTCAATTAGATGGGACAATTAGTGGCAATCATCGATCGAAAAGAGAAGAAGTTGAGTAATAGAGTGGTTCTACTTTGCGCGTACAGTGGAAGCACGGAAAGGGATCTGAGGATACGTGGGAAACCGGAGAAGAGATGAGCCAGCATTGTCCACGGTTGTTTAAGGAGTAACAGGTTTCGGGGACGAAACCTATTTAAGGGGGGTGGACTTGTAACGCCCGGAAATTTCTTTTGAAGCCGACGAAAGAAGAAAAAGAAATAAAGTCCAAAGTCGAGGGACCAAACCCGCCAACGAGAGAAACTTCGATGCACGGGAGTATAAAAGGGGGAAAACACCGCTATTCTCCCCATATTTCAGCCAAGAGAGGAGAAGAGAGGAGAAGGAGAAAAGAGGAGAAAAGTTGGTTCGGGTGGATTCGAGCGTGGAATTCAACGTGGAGCGAGTCAAATCGAAGCTCTACTCGACGGGATCGTTAAGGTGAGTTCTAGGACCCCTCTTTTACACGTTTTCAACTGATTTTGGGGCTGGAACACGTCCAAAAACCTATTTTGAGTTTTTGGGTGAAAACCCGTTTTGATGTATGTATGAATGTGTATGATGCGTTTGAGGCTCGATTTCTTGCTTGGTTATGCTTGTATGAGGTCATGGTATGTTTCCCTAACCTTTAGAAGGGTTGATTTGAGCTTAAAAGATGTTTGGAAAGGGTTGGAGGTCGAAAACCCGTGGCTGCATTCGAGCTAACTGCACTCTGCACCAGCTAGGGCTAGGCGACCGACTGGAAGGCGACTGGAGGCCATTCGGCCGATTGAAGTGCGACTGAGGTCCATACGCACGTTTTCTATGCGACTGAGGTCCATTCGCATGATGGTCATGCGACTGAAGTTCATGTGCTTGGGAGTCATGCGATTGAGAGATGGTGCGACTAAGGTTCATTCGCACGGAGGTTATGCGACTGAAGTCCATGCGCCTGGAGGCCATGCGACTGAGGTTCATTCGCATGAAGGGTATGCGACTGAAGCCCATACGCCTGAAGTCATGCGACTGAAGGCCATACGCATGAGAGTTATGCGACTGGGAGTCCATTCGCTTAGAGGTCCATTCGCCCATAGTCCTTTCGCATATAGTCCATTCGCATAGATGCCCGTTCGCCTAAGTGTTCAGAAATGATAACCGAGATGAAATTCCTCGACGATGTGATGGGCATGGACGGTATAAGGTGACGCAGGATGTTGAGATTATGATGATGACGTTGATGGAGATTATAATGATATGTATGATGATATGTGTTATGTTAGACATAGTGGTGCATTTGTTGCATCGTATGTATGATGTGCGTGATGTGATGTATGATTGATGCGTATGTTTGATGACGCTGCATGATTATGTTTATGTTCATGTTCCTTATTATGTATGTTTATCTTTCTATGGCCTTGCGTTGAACGTGAAAGAATGAAATAAAGTATTATGTAATGTAAAGTGAAAGATAAGGAAAAGTGGAACGTAATGAATAAATGTATGCATTAATGAATGAATGAATAAATGAAATGAAACGAAGTGTTATGTAACGTAAAGTGGAAAGAAATGAAACGTCTTGCATGCATCGGATAACGGGTCCTTCTTTGTGATTGACCATGAATGTAGAACCTCTACCGCTTACCCCTAGTACTGTGGCATACGTTTAGCTGTTCATTTATTGACTTCGGCCCAGTGGATATGACTGATCGGTTACCCTTAGTACTGTGGCATATGTTTAGCTGTTCATTTATTGATTCGGCCCAGTAGCTAAGACTGATCGGTTACCCTTAGAACCGTGGCATACGTTTAGCTGTTCATTTATTGACTTCGGCCCGGTAGCTAAGACTGATCGGTTACCCTTAGTACCGTGGCATACGTTAGCTGTTCATTTATTGACTTCGGCCCGGTAGCTAAGACTGGTCGGGGTGTAGCACATGGTATTGGTACGGATGATGTCCGATGCCAAGTAAAGTTATTTGGGACTAATGAATGAAAGAATGAATGAAAGAAGATAATAATGGTATTATCTATGCGTACGTACGATGTGTGAGCATGTAAAAGTAAAGAATGGTTTTAAAAGAAAGTAAAGTATGTTTTATTATAAAACTAGAACTCACTCAACAACACTGACTTTTGATGTGTTTCCAGTTGGCAGGTATGTTGCTGAGGATGGCACGGGGCGGCTACTCAGCGTGTTTTGGATGGCATCTTATGTTTAACGCTTTTGTAATAAATGTAACATGATATTGTTAAAAGAACGATTGTACTATTGTGCAAAAGCATTTTGATGGAATGAAATTATGTCTTTTAATGTTTCCGCTGCAACTATTTAAGAAAGGAAAAATATAAATGTATGTTTTATGTGCGATGAATGACCAACTGTAGGCGTCCCGGGAACGGGGCCTTACAGATTTAGGTTATTAGAAATGGTGACCTAGACTATAGTTTATGCATAAACCTTATAGAATAATATTTATATCCTTGTAAATATATATTGTTTACATGCTACATGATGTTATGCCTTCTTATGTGCAATTTGATGCCTTAGTATAAGTTTGCCTTGTAATTGATTAAACTTTGATGCTTGTCTTCCCTAAACTTATTCTTGATTCTTTGATTCACCCCGACGAATGTAACTTCTTAAACTTATTCTCGACGACACGTGGGTTCGTACGCCTTATATCTATAGTTTAAATCTTTAGACTTTATGTCTAATCTATACAAATCTCATTAAGGTTTTGATTCCATGAACCAAAGGAATATTATGTGACACATAAACACCTGTATTCTGGATTTCCTGGCAAAAAGCCTTCGGGCTAAGGTAAGCATTTCGCATAAATCCTACGGGACTAGTTATGCTTACCTGGGGATTTCTGGGATGCGTGATAAACTATGGTCAACATACACAAGTTTCTAAGGCAAATGTGTCAATTTACCTTGACGTGTCAACGTTACCAAATGGTAATGCCTTACCAAATGGAATCATTCCATGTGCCTTACAAATCTTGAATAATCCTTGTTTAGTTTACTGTCATTTTACCTCCAAATTCCTATGACTAACTTATTTTATATTCAGCATGTCTCGTCACCATGGAAAGCATGGAAGTTCCGACCGTAAGCTAGCCGCCATGATTGCACGTCAAATGGCTGCCGTCATCCCGACCATGGTTGCTGAACTCAGTAGCACCATGATGACCAACCCTAGCAAGAACAACAATGGCAATGGTCAAGGGGTAAATAGTGTGAATCAAGGGCGCAACAATCAAACCTGCACTTTCAAGCACTTTAGTTCATGCAAGCTCACTAGGTTTAGTGGCAAGGAAGGAGCCACTGGTCTTCTAGAGTGGTTCGAAAGCATGGAGAATACATTTATCAATTGTGAGTGCCCCGAGGCACTCAAGGTTCGTTATGCCACTAGTATGCTCCAACAAAGGGCACTTACATGGTGGAATAGCGAGAAGAGGAACCGTGGTGCTGAGGCTGTGTTGGCACTCACTTGGGACGAGTTCAAGAACATAGCCATCGCGAAGTTCTGCCCGAGGAGTGAATTACAAAAACTGTAGGAGGAATTTTGGAACTTGAAACAAGATGGTGGGGACCATTTGGCCTACTCAACTAGGCATCATGAGTTAAGCATACTGTTGCCTCATATGGTCGACCCTGTCTCCCGCAACATTGAAAGTTTATCAAGGGGGTACCACCCCAAATTCAAGACGCTGTGGTGGGTAGTCGACCCACGACTTTGGAGAAAGCCATCACTATCACCGCTCAACTCACCGAGAATCATATACGAGCGGGCACCATGTCTGTGAAGGGTGCTAAGAAGGTGGAGAAGACGGTTACTGAAGCTGTTAACGAGACCAAAGCTGAACCGTCTTACAACAACAACAACAAGAAGCGCAAGTTCATACCGGCTCGCAACTATACTGTGGTTGCACCCAAACCACCTCAAAGACAACTTGTACCTGCGGCTGCACCTGTGGCACAAGTGCCTGTGGCTAGGGCCTATGCTGGTCCTCAACCTATCTGCAACATTTGTAGGTACCATCATCCAAGGAACGCTCAGTGCCGCATCTATACGTTGTGCGGTAAATATGGACACTTGGTGGCGACTTGTCATCATGCTCCAAACAATGTCGCGATGGTCACGAATCGTGTATGCTACAATTGTGGGGAACCAGGTCACTTCCGCCCACAATGCCCTCATCTTGTGGGTAATGTTCCACAAGCCCGAGGACGTGCTTTCAACATCAACGCAAATCAAGCACAAGCAAACAATGATGTGGTGAACAGTATGTTAACCCAACCTTAACCTTTACGATCTAATTCTTTCGATGTTATACCTGTATTGTTAAATACCTTTAAAACTGAACATGTATGTTCTTTATTAATAATACTTATTCCTACGTTCTATTTGATTCTGGAGCCGATAAGAGTTTTGTCTCGTTAGAGTTTGAATCCGTTCTTGCTAAGCCACATACGAAACTAGAAAGACCCCTCACCGTTGAAGTCGCCGATGGAGAACCAATCACCGTTGATATCGTTATTCATGACTGTATCTTGAGTCTCGACGCACATGATTTGTTTATCAACCTCATCCCTATGAAACTTGGAAGCTTTGACGTTATCATTGGTATGGATTTGTTAGCCGAACACCATACCGAGATCATTTGTTTCGAGAAGTGTATTCGTATTCCGTTGCCTTCTTGGGATACATTGAAAATATTCGGTGAAAAATCCTCCAAAGGGCTCAAACTCATGTCGTGCACCCAAGCCCGAAAGTGCTTAAGCAAGAACTATATGGCTTTCTTGGCTTACGTGGTCAACACGAAATTCAAGGGGAAAGATCTTAAGGACGTCTCGATTGTACGAGACTTTCCTGAAGTATTTCTCGATGAGCTTAGTGGTTTACCTCCCATGCGTGAAGTCGAGTTTAAAATCGATTTGATTCCGGGAGCAAACCCCGTGGCTAAGTCACCATATCGACTTGCACCATCGGAAATGCAAGAGCTATCTAGTCAACTACAAGAACTATCCGAGAAGGGTTTTGTTCGTCCTAGCTCTTCGCCTTGGGGTGCACCCGTTCTGTTCGTAAAGAAGAAAGATGGGTCGTTTCGTATGTGCATCGACTATCGTGAACTTAACAAGCTTACCATCAAGAACCACTATCCTCTTCCTCGTATCGATGATCTGTTTGACCAACTCCAAGGAGCTGCAATTTGCTCGAAGATTGACTTACGTTCTGGTTATCATCAACTACGAGTTCACGACGATGATATCCCAAACACTGCATTCCGTACTCGTTATGAGCATTATGAGTTCATGGTTATGCCTTTTGGTCTAACAAATGCACCTGTTGTTTTCATGGATCTCATGAACCGGGTATGCAAGCCTTTTTTAGATAAGTTTGCGATCGTCTTCATCGATGATATACTTATCTATTCCAAGTCCAATGCCGAACATGAAGTTCATCTGCGACAAGTTCTTGAGTTGTTGAAGAAAGAACAATTGTACTTGAAATTCTCGAAGTGCGAATTTTGGCTTGAGGAAGTTTAATTTCTAGGACACGTGATGAATAGCCAAGGAATTCACGTTGACCCCGCAAAGATAGAAGTTGTGAAGAATTGGTGTGTTCCTACAACTCCAACCGAAGTTCGTTCTTTTCTTGGTCTTGTTGGTTATTACCGGAGATTCATTGCCAACTTTTCAAGAATCACGAAGCCGCTTACTTCTTTGACTCAAAAGAATGAACCATTCCATTGGGGGTCCGAGCAAGAGGAAGCCTTTGAAGCGTTAAAGCACAAGTTGTGCAATGCTCCTATCTTGACCCTACCCGATGGTAATGACGATTTCACCGTGTATTATGATGCATCTAAACAAGGCCTTGGTTGTGTCCTCATGCAACGAGGAAAGGTCATAGCTTATGCATCGAGGCATCTGAAGGTTCATGAGGTGAATTACACGACACACGATCTCGAGCTTGGCGTTGTTGTTTTTGCTTTGAAGATTTGGAGACACTACCTGTATGGTACACAATGCATAGTCTACACCGATCACAAAAGCATTCAACACGCTTTTAATCAAAAAGATCTCAATATGAGACAACGTCGTTGGGTGGATTTGATTAGTGATTACGACTATGACATTCGTTACCATCCTGGTAAGGCAAATGTTGTGGCCGATGCACTAAGCCGAAAGATTCATAACAAGACGGTCTCGTTCCAAGAAATTCACGATCGATGTCAATGGTTTGACACTTTGGGAGAGTTTGATACCGAGATCCGTCTAGATGTCAACGAGACTACCGTGCTGCTACAAAATTTGAGGATCGAAAGTGACATCGAGAATAGTATTATAGAGGCTCAACAAGTGGTTCTACAAGAAGGGGGAATGAAGGAGGAATTGGAGCATAATCTTCTAGCTCAATTGGCACGTATAAAACTTAATTTATGTTTATTTCTTAGTTTTCATTAATCCAAGTTAATAATTAAGTTTATTAAAATAAACATAGTAATTATAATTGTAATAATAATGATAATAAAAATGATAATAAACAATAATCATAAATATAAAAACAACAATGATAATGTCACTAATAATAATAATAATAACAATAATATTAATAAAAAATAAAAATAATAATAATAATAATAATAATAATAATAATAATAATAATAATAATAATAATAATAATAATAATAATAATAATAATAATAGTAATAATAATAATAATAATAATAATAGTAATAATAACAAATTATAATAACAATAATAATAATAGTAATAATAATAAAGATAATATTGTTAATAATAATAATAATAATTTGTAAGAGTTATTAACCTAAAAATATTTAAAACTTAAGTTTAGGGGGATGGATGTCAGTTTATAAACTTTAAATGAAAGTTTAAGCATATAATAATAACATTCAAAGTTCAGGGACTGTTTTGTAAAATTGAAAATCAATACCCCATTTGGGTTCTCTCTCCCTGTTTCCGGCCGCCGACCGGCTTAGCCCGGCGCGGTGCCGGCGAGACAAAAGGCACCCATTTCGAACCTGTTTTAGAGTCCAAAAGGTGCCTATCAATTCAGGAAGCCGTTTCGAACCTCTACGTGCACATTAATTCGAGTTTAATTAGGGTGTGGGTGTCGATTGAGCTTGGTAACCGCTCGACATCAACTCCTAAACCGTTCGCTAATTAAACTCTAATAATCAAATTAAACAAACTTAAACACTAATCTAACTATCCTTAAGCTATCCTCAACTCGAATTTCACCTGAAAAGCACTTAAACATCAAAATCAATCACCCACTTTCATCGCGACCTGCAACGAAGGGCTTATCACCATCCAAACGTTCTACACATCAATTAGCAGAGGGCTTTCCATCTTCAAGACCACTAGAAGCTCCCTGTGCAACGAATTGGTCTATCATCATCGTTTGAACGCCAGTCAAACCTGTACGTGGCCGCGACCTGTTCATCACCCGTTCTTGTGTTTAGAACTTTGATATCAGGTGATTGATTTCATCTACACACTCGTCATTACATGGGGAACAAAAGCCCCATGATTATAATCACTTACAAAATCGAATTGAACTTCAATTTGGATCAAAGAGTTATAGGATTTAATCGAATTTGGGGGATTTTCTTTCGGTTATGTTTTAAACATTTGAAACCAGGTGATACCAAGGCTATGGCCCTAGTTCACTGGTTAAGACACTGCTTCCACTATCATGAGGTCCCGGGTTCGAACTGTAACACCCGGAAATTTCCTTTGAAGCCGACGAAAGAAGAAAAAGAAATAAAGTCCGAAGTCGAGGGACCAAACCCGCCAACGAGAGAAACTTCGATGCACGGGAGTATAAAAGGGGAAGACACCCCTATTCTTCCCATTTTCAGCCAAGAGAGGAGAGGAGAAGAGAAGGAGAAAAAGAGGAGAAAAGTTGGTTCGGGTGGATTCAAGCGTGGAAATCGACGTGGAGCGAGTCAAATCGAAGCTCTACTCGTCGGGATCGTTAAGGTGAGTTCTAGGACCCCTCTTTTACACGTTTACAACTGATTTTGGGGCTGGAACACATCTGAAAACCTATTTTCGAGTTTTTGGGTGAAGACCCGTTTTTATGCATGTATGTATGTGTAGATGCGTTTGAGGCTTGATTCTTGCTTGGTTATGCTTGAATGAGGTCGTGGTATGTTTTCCTAAGGTTTAGAATGGTTGATTTGAGCTTAAAAGAGGTTTAGAAGAGGTTGGAGGCCGAAAACCCACGGCTGCAGTCGGGTTGAACAGCATTCTGCATCAGCTAGGGCTAGGCGACCGACTGGAGGGCGATTGGAGGCCATTCGGCTGATTGGAGTGCGACTGAGGTCCATGCGCACGCTTGCCATGCGACTGAGGTCCATACGCACGATGGTCATGCGACTGAAGTTCATGTGCTGGGGAGTCATGCGATTGAAAGATTGTGCGACTGAGGTTCATTCGCATGAAGGTTATGCGACTGAAGTCCATGTGCCTGGAGGCCATGCGACTGAGGTTCATTCGCACGAAGGGTATGCGACTGAAGCCCATACGCCTGAAGTCATGCGACTGAAGGCCATACGCATGAAAGCTATGCGACTGAGAGTCCATACGCATAGATGTCCATTCGCCCATAGTCCATTCGCATAGGGTCCATTCGCATAGATGCCCATTCGCCTAAGTGTTCAGTCGCCCTGAAGGCCATGCGACTGGAGGGTGTCCATACGCCCGAATAGGGTTTATGCGCACAGGAGTTTTGAGGGACTTTGAGAGATGATGGTCGAGATGGAATTCCTCGATGATGTGATGGGCATGGACGGTATAAGGTGACGCATGATGATGAGCTAATGATGATGATGATGATGATGATGATGATGTTGATGATGATGATATGTATGTCGTTATGTGTGATGTTAGGCATGGCGGTGCGTGTGATGCATAGTATGTATGATGTGTGTGATGTGATGTATGATTGATGCGTATGTATGATGATGCTGTATGTTTATGTTTATGTTATGTTCCTTATTATGTATGTTTATCTTTCTATGGCTTTGCGTTGAACGTTAATGAATGAAATGAAAGTATTATGTAACGTAAAGTGGAAGATAATGAAAAGAGGAACGTAATGAATGGATGCATGCATTAATGAATGAATGAACGAATGAAAGGCTTGCAAGCATATGTATGAGGTGAGCGACTCTGTGTCGCAACAGACTCGAAAGAGGTCCTTGTCGCGTACTCCGGTACTGTGTCAGTCTTCGGACATGAGTCGGGGGTTTGTGTACAGGCCCCGGCACAGTATCAGTCTTCGGACATGAGTCGGGGGTATTGCATGAGACAGGATCCGGATGAATGAGAAAAGGATCGCGTACTCCGGTACTGTGTCAGTCTTCGGACATGAGTCGGGGGTTTGTGTACAGGCCCCGACACAGTATCAGTCTTTGGACATGAGTCGGGAGTATTGCGTGAGACGGAATTGAGATGACGAGAAACGAATCGCGTACTCCGGTGCTGTGTCAGTCTTCGGACATGAGTCGGGGGTTTGTGTACAAGCCCCGGCACAGTATCAGTCTTCGGACATGAGTCGGGAGTATGGCGTGAGTTAATGAATGAGAAAGGTAACGATGAAAAGAATGAATGTATGAAATGAACGTTAACGAAATATCCTAATAATGTACGAAATGTGATCCTTGTCATTCGACCTCAGTAATCGTGGCTGAGTGCCATGAAGAGGGTAAAGCCTGACAGGATCTAGAAAGAAGTGAAAGATAATGATGTATAATAAATGATGAATGTAACGAACGAATTACGAAGATAATAATGATATTATCTGTATTTACGTATGATGCGTGATCGCATGTATGTAACGAATGTTTTTATAAAGAAAGTAAAGGACGGTTTTACGAAAGAAAAGTAAGTTTTAATATAAAACTAGAACTCACTCAGCAACGCTGACTTTGATGTGTTTCCAGTTGGCAGTATGTTGCTGAGGATGGCACGGGGCGGCTACTCAGCGTATTTTGGATGGCATCCTTATGTTTAATGCTTTTGTAATAAATGTAAAAAATGATATTGTTACAGGAACGATTGTATTATTGTGTAAAAGTATTTTGATGGAATGAAATTGTGTTTTTAATGTTTCCGCTGCAATGATTTATGAAAGAAAAAATGAAATTATATGTTTTGAGTGCGATGAATGACCAACTGTAGGCGTCCCGGGAACGGGGCCTTACACGAACCCGGGCACCCTCATGTAATTTTTTTAAGGCCTTTTCAGCCTTAATTAAATTATAGAAAATTTTTAATATATATAAAATTATTTTTATAAACATCAAATATTTTTAAAAGCCACCAAATATATTCTGTAATTTTTCTAAGTTTAAATAAATTTATTTTGTTAATAAAACATTTTAACAAAGATTGTTTGTGAATAATTTCTAAAATAAAATAAATTGTAATTAATAATTAATAAATTATTATTGGTTCATACGTTTCTTTTCAAATAATGTTGTGTAAATCGTACTTATTTCTTTTAGTTATAAAACTTTATTCAAACTTTATATATAAACCTTTCAAATTATTATAAATGTTTCTTTTCACATCTTTGTATAAAATATAAATATATACTTTTCCAAGTAATATGAATGATTTCCATTTGTTAAATATAATTATTTGACAAGCCCCGAAATCCACTTAAAACCCTAGTCCTCGTTAATTTGTTAAACTTATTATTATTAAAATTAAATCTTGTAAATATATATATTCTTAGGTACCTTGTGAAGGATTGCGTTGGAACGTTTATTATTATTTCTTAATAATCATCATCCTTATATTTATTTTCCATGTGAGTTTCCTTGCCCCTTCTTATATTAATTCACACCATTTTGGGGTGAAACATGTTAAACTTATCAACTTACACTTGTAAATGTTTTATACTCGTAACGCACTTGCAATTCATCCTTATATTTTGTCATGGTTATTTGTGTTATTGTGAGTATTATATGAGATACATTATATGTTGACAATCATTAACTATTGCTAGCCTGGCGACGTCGTAGATCTATGGCCTGACAAGCTTATTTGGTGCTAAAGCCGATGTATTGCCGACTCCTGATGACGTATGACTTGTTCATCATGGGAACCAAGTACACTTAAACAATCGTATAAACTTGTAACCTTAATCTTGGTCGAGGTTTGATTGTAGCTATATGTGTTCTATAAACTTGCATAACTCATAACCTTTGACATGAATTGCTGCTTGTAACTTTTTGATATATTATGTATATTAAACCCTTGGATACTCACCAACTTCATAGTTGACCCTTTATTTTTAACATGTTTCAGGAAATGCTCAAGTTTGAAGTCATCTTTTGAAGTTTGCATAAATCTAGGATTTGGACCTAGATTAAAGAATAAAGAGCTTTGGATTATTTTGTTTTATGTTTTGATTTATTTCATGTTGAGACTTATGGTTGTATTTGCATTTGAAACATATGATAATAATATTTTCATTTTGAAAATAGCGTTATGTGGCTGTGAACAATCTTAACCCTCACATCTCGACGTTTTCGCCGTCAAGGTTGGGGTGTGACAACGACCGTCGGAGTATGGACTAAATTGGAAAGCCTATACATGACGAAATCACTAGCCAAACGTATTTATCTGAAGAAACGATTATACACGTTCCACATGAGCCCAGGTAAATCACTGGAAGACCACATTGATGAATTAATAAACTCATTTTAGATCTTGAGAACATTGAAGTCACAATTGAAGATGAGGATCAAGCAATTATGTTCTTGACATCTTTCCTTTACAGTTTTAAACACTTCATTAACACGTTAATGTATGGAAGAGACACTTCATCCATGGAAGAAGTGTTTGCGGCACTTAACTCCAAGGAACTAAAGAAAAGAACGGATGTTCAAGAAGAATCAGGTGATGGTATATTCGTAAGGGGGAGAACAGAGCATAGTAATCACATGCCAAAGAATAATTCAAGATCAAGGTCCAAGTTCAAAAGAAGGTGCTACATATTCCAATCCGAGAAACACCTGAAAAAGGATTGTCCTGATAGAAGAAAAAAGAGGAACGAGAGCTATTCCAAGAACACACAGGGGAATAGTTTGCTTGAGAGTTCAATGGATGGATATGAGAGCTCAGAGGTGTTGATGGTAACCAGTAGTACCAAAGATGACAGATGGATCCTTGATTCGGGCTGCTCATATTATATGACTCCCCATAAAGGGAAGATGATGATTGCAATGGGAGTTGACGGTAACAACCAAATATTGCCGCTTGCATTTGCCATCGTGGAGAATGAATGTTACGCTAGTTGGCATTGGTTTCTTTCTCAGCTCAAGAAACATGTCGCGAAAGATAGTGAAGGGATATGTCTCATATCTGATCGTCATACTGGAATTCTTAAGGCGGTTAATGAACAAGGATCTCCATGGTTAGAGCCACATGGTTTTCATAGGTATGGAAGCTTGAATTTTTTATTTTATGAATTTACGTTTTATGAATTCATATTTTATAAAATTGTATGTGTTTATGCATTAAATAAATTAAGTACAAAAAGCCCACTTATGGTTAGACTTATTTTTTTTATTTTTAATGAACATTCTGAAGCCCACTTATGGTTAGACTTATTTTTTTGATTTTTAATGAACATTCTGAAGCATGCTATATACTTTTAATGACAAATTTATAATCGTTTATACTAACTCCTTTAATATTAGAGAATTCATAATGCTTACTATTTTATGTTAATTTCATATGTTTAATATTTGACAATCATTGCATATGAAAATCATGTCTTTTGTTTACTGTTTTATAATAGTCGCATATTTATTTTTTAGGTATTGTTTAAATCATTTTATCAACAACTTCAATGATAAATTTCATAACTCGCGACTAAAAGCTTTAGCTTCTTGTGCTGGGAGTCGGAATCAAATTCGAAAGTTCAACTCCATCATGGAAGAAAATGGGAAAATTAACCCGCAAGCTCGCTAATGGCTCGAGAGACATTCACTTGATAGATGGACACTTGCACATGATGGTGGAAAGAGATACGGGTTACTAACTACAAATTTATCAAAGATATTTAACAGTTTACTTAAAGGCGCTCGTTTCTTACGAATCACAACATGTGTTCAACTTATATTTTATAGATTGGTTCATTATTTTGATGTGAGACGTCCGATGGGGTCTAGTGCTCAAGCCAACGGAGATGTGTATACTCCCCATGTTATAGCAAAACAAACATCTTTAATGTCAAAAGCTGGTGCATATTCTTTGAGATCTTTCAACCGACAAAAAGGGATATTTTAGGTGATAACTCAAAAGGGAAAAAACGTCCATATAGTTAATTTGGAACAACAAACTTGCACATGTGGTAAGTGGGAGATATTTAAGTACCCATGTTCTCATGTTTTAAGTGCATGTGCCAAACTTTCTTTGAACACATGACAGAACGTTCATTAATGCTACTCAATTGTAGAATATTGTGCTACTTGGTCATCTGAATTTTCTCTGATTCCTCATAAAGCGTATTGACCACAACAATCATCTATTAGAGAATTGCTTCCTAATTCAGATCTAAAACGAGATAAAAATGGTCGTCCTCGCTCAACAAGACTTCGAAATGGAATGGATATTAAAGAGGGAAAAAAGACAAATCATTGTGGAATTTGTGGACAACATGGTCATAACCGGGCAAGATGTCTCTCTAAGCCTAGAAAAATAGATGTTTAAGCAGGTTAAGTTGTTTTGACATTTCTCTTTTGATATTTGTATTAAGATCGCTAGCGGGTCGACCTTTATTTGACATTTATATTTTTATTTGTTTTTTTTATTGAAACTGTCAAGTTTTAATGGTTGTTTGGCTTTTTTATATGTTGCATAAATTTGTTCCTTTAAAAAATATATAATAGCGATGGAAATCTTACGTTAAAGTTGAGTTAAAATAAATATGATAATGGGAAGAGAAAAAAAATTAAATAAAAAAGAGAATAAAATATACAATTAGTTGATTAAATAAATAAAAGATGATATAGGTTGTTTAAATAAAAATTATAAAAAGGTAATAGATTATTTAAAACTTAAAAGTAAATAATTAATGAAAACACCCATTTTGGTAAATAATTTTGAAATCACCCATTTTGGTAAATATTTTTTCCACCTACACCTTTTTAGTAAAAAACTCTTCAAAATTTTATATCTTTATAATGAAATCCACTAGTGATAATCCGGCCGCGCTTCGCAGCGGCAAGCAACCGTTGTAAAAACCCTATGACCAAACAATTAAACGTTAGACGAAACTGTTAGCGCACAACCATCGTTATTGCCCTAGATCTACGGTCAATGAGTATTTACAAACCAACTCGCTACTCTCGAGTATAACACTTCAGTTTTGACACCTAAAATTCACAATAATGTAACAAAACAATGCACATGGCATATGAATAATATTGGAATATAATGAGAGTCACTGTAATGAAAAAATATACATAAATTTGACAAATGCAAGCAGGTCAAAATCAGTTCAGTAAATACAATTGTTGTTGGCTATAATTTAAGCTTCTTGTATTGCATCTTCTGATACCTCAACCTAGTTCAGACAAAACCACAAATAAAAATGTAAGGTATAATGTAATATATCAACCTTTTAAGACAAGCTATAATGGAGTTGCTTGTTAAACACTTTCAAATACTTGATGCGCTCCTAATGCAATCCTTTAAGGTAACATAAAACAAAGTGTCATTGAGGTAACATATAACAAAGTGTCATCGGTGTGGATTAAGAGAAAAATTTTAAAGGGTGTGAGTTGTCAAAAAAAATAACAAACTTTTGTATGAAGCTTGTTTAACATCAATATTTCTAAAGTTTGTTTAACATCAGTATATTTATTTATACCTCTGCTAAAGCTTGTTTAACATTAATATTCATATCTTTGGTAAAGCTGATAGAATGGTTTTGCTACAGTGGTTATTTTGACAGAGGATCTTGCTAGAATGTATTTGTTATAGATCGATCTTCAACCAACAATGGTACTATCTCACCTTTATACATATATTTCGTTGTGAACCTTGACTCGTTCTGATCAGAGCTGCAATTTCTCTCTAAAAAAACTTTTCACTTTCACACTTTGCGCCTCCCTCAACCATCATAACCAAAACAATTCTTGTAATATCAGCCTTAAATCAATTCTTGTAAATGAATGCTAGCCGTTCGATCAAAGATCGACTATCCATATTCACCAAAACACTGTTCCTTCCCTTCTGTTTTTAAACAATAGGTTAATTAATTGCCTTATAGATAAAAGTATATGAAAATTAATATGATTATAGTATATTTAGGAAATTTAATAATTTTCCCGAAAGGGATTAAAACAGCGCAACTTCGATTTAAACAGACTATTATCGATATACACATGGAAAATATTAGATGTGTACCCGCGGAACAACATTTAAATCATAATAGTCTAATATATTTTTTCTAAGATAAAATTTAAAACACAAAAAATTCGGGTTTTTCATGACGACTTGTACAATTACACATTAAGTTATTGTATCTCATAAACTACAGATCGGTTCAGCAAAAAAATTATAACAAAACGTTTCAAAATACACATATTACAATTGTAATCTCAGAAAGTTTTTAAATATGAGAGATTAAAAGCTATGGCTAAAATCTTAAAGCAAATTAAGGTTTTTTTTGGTAGTCTTAACAAGTTTTTAAACATGATAAATTAAAAGATTTAACTGAAATCCTAAAACAAATTAAGTTTTTTTGGTTTATAGGTAGATAATGTAAACTTTTATGTATGTTATATTATATAACTAATTATAAAGGTTAATCTGTAAAAATACTATTTTACTATCAAAAGTGGTTGTATCTTATGCATATAATAGAGTTCTTGTTATTAATTTTATGGTATCTTAAAATACTGCTCTCATATGCTTTATATATAATATAGATATGACATGAAAAAGTTTTGAACATGTTACATAATAGATCAAATACGGAGTAAATTAAGAATAGTAGTAGGATAGGTTTACCAATGATTCTTAGCCCAACTGGTTAAGGTGAGGTACCCATGACATGTAAATAAAGTAGAGGTCATGGGTTTAAGTCTCACTCTGAGAAAAAATGCTCAGAGTTGCCAGAGGGTTTTCTTAGCAATGAGTTTCCTCCTGAGTGGGTTGGGGGTGCGGTCCCGGCTGGGAAACGGATAGATGTACACGATTAAAATAACACATATCCTCCAAAACAGAGACGTGCATTTGCTGTTAAAAAATAAGTTTAAAACCACTTGTGTCATAAATATGAGTTCATGTGTTCTATTTATATATGTCGACATGATTTTCATGCCTCTGCACAACAATAAATAAATTTAAGATAAACATAACACGTAAACCACCAACTAGTTTAAAACCACTTGTGTCTTAATTATGAGTTAATGTGTTCTAATAATGTTGACATGATTTCAATGCCTTTGGAAAAAAATATATGTTAGATTAATTATTAGCCCATCATTTAAACCGAAACCTACAACTAATGACGTGACGTGTAACGTTTAAAAGTTTTAATAAAATAACATATAACTTTTATAAATTATTAAACTCGATTTAGTTCGTAAATGCTAGTTAATTAAACTAAGTGGGGTTTGACATTCGCTGCCTAAGATGTAACTTTTACAGGTCATAACTCGGTTGCTAACGTCAATTTGTCGAACCTGTACATATTAAATTGAACTGGGTGGAGAAGTAGGGCTAAATGAGCAAGGCCAAAATTAAGGTTTATGTTTCAGAGTTACATATATTTTATTATCATTATTCATGGTTTATATCCAAATCCTTCTTTTAACGTACATACACGTAGGAAATCAATTCAATCGGTTTGAATTGATTAAGCTAAGAGCCAATTACATAATAACGTTAAATGTTTTATGATTTGATAACTTTTCAATGAAATATCCAGTAACAAATTTATCCATCTATATCAGTAAATTGGAGCGTCCTGAATGGAACTATATAGTTATGACACAAGTGGTTTTAAACTTTTTATAAATGGTACTACATAACTTGCCCAAAATGCAGCAAATGCACACTACAGGTTTCAGAAAGCGCAGGCTTTTGTTTACATTTAACTTCTAAAAAGAAGAATGTTAATATAACCACATCAAACCTTTTGTATCCACAAATACTAGCCCTTCAGAGTGTTGGTTAATATTAGTTTATCCTAGTTTAGTATTATAACTAGTTTAACTTAAGTTAATTAATTGTTTGTATTATTGCTACATAACATAAGTATGGTAGCTATGGTAGTTAATGGATGCCTTAATGCCTAAAAAAATCAAGGGTATAAATACCCATTTAATCTACATTTGTGTGTAATGTATATCTAGAATTCCAATCAGATTAATCTCTCTCGATCCTAATCATATCTGTGATCATCAAGTGGTATGTGAGCGTTACGCTCTTGGGAAGACAAAATCGTGTAAAGAAACCATCGTTTTAAAGAATTCACGAAGAACACATCGTTTGAAGTTCACCCCCTTGTTCTTGTGCATCAGCACAGAATCACAAATTGGAACAAATTGATAATAAGGAATGTGT
Source organism: Flaveria ramosissima (assembly GCA_025215565.1). Taxonomy (NCBI): domain Eukaryota; kingdom Viridiplantae; phylum Streptophyta; class Magnoliopsida; order Asterales; family Asteraceae; genus Flaveria; species Flaveria ramosissima. Next base: position 667,375 of record CM046042.1, read on the forward strand.
ATCGATTCAAGGACGTGATTATGATCATCAATGGATCAAGAGAATCATTAGAATCAAAACTTCAGAACCGGTTGTAACAAATTGAAGAATCCCGATTTCCGGCGCAAGTCCGACGATTCAATAAAAAACAGAGACACATTCAAATCGAAAGTACATGTTCAAATTGTTTGAAGAATCAATCACGCAAAATTAGTTTCAATAAAATCAAGATCGAATAATTCAAGTCAAAGACTTGTGTGGCATTTTAGTCCTTTATGGCAAGCAAGCAAGTTCGACTTGTGTGGCGAATAAGAGCAAAGAACTGTGTGACAAGTTCGACATGTGTGGCCAAACAAGTAAGAAGACCTGTGTGGCAAGTTCGACCTTTGTGGCGAAACAAGCAAAGATGACCTATGTGGCGTTTATCGAAAAAAGACATGTGTGGCAAAACAAGAAGACTTGTGTGGAAAAGCAAGAAGACTCGTGTGGCAAAGTAAGAAAGAAAACCTTTGTGGCAAATCCAAGCATCAAGTACAAAACCAAGATGATTCATTCTTGAATCAATTAGCAAGAAGCAATGTTCAAGCAAGTAAGGCAAAAACATAGCAAATAAAAAACAACATAGGAAAGAAAAGATCCAAGAAGATTAAGCAAGAAATCATGGCAGAAAAATCAGGAAGTACATCGACTTCAACACGTGAACAAAGGACTATATCACTTTAATGTCCCAAGCTAACTGAGACAAACTACACCTCATAGGCATTATTAATGGAAATGATCTTAAAGGCGTATGGTCTTTGAGAAACAATTGATGCTAAAGGAGATGTAGATGAAAAGAAAGTACATACCACAAAATCAATGATCTTCCAAACATTACCAAAGATATACTATTGCAAGTTACACAATTTGAAAAGAAAGTACATACCACAATTTGGGAATCAATTAAAGTTCGATACCTTGGAGTCGATCTAATTCAAATACAAGCTTTAAGGAGCTAGTAAGAAACATTAAAGATGCAAAAAATAAAACTGTAACTAAGTTGGCAAGGAAATTAAGCAGTATAAGTGCCAAATTCAAAAGTTTTGGCACAACTCTTAAAGATAAGATAATTGTAAGAAAGGTATTTATCTCGGTTCCTAACAAGTTTCTACCAATAGTCGCATCTATCTAAAAATATTAAGAAATAAATAAAATGTCATTTGAAGAAGCAATAGAAAGAATAACAGCATTTGAGGAACGCCTCAAAAGTCACAACGACCTAGAAGGAAATCATCAAACTAAACTCCTAATGGCAACTTCAACTAATCATCCTAAAAGTAAGTAATATGGTAGAGGACTTGGTAACCAAATCAATGTAAAGTGGATAAACTTTATGATAGATATAGATATCGCATAACCATTGTCAACTCAATGTAGTCTTGGGCCCTAAGCGAAATGAAATTTTTGGCCATTTTTCTTGATACAATGTTATAAAGTCTTGAACAATCTTATGAACTTTCGAGGCGTTTTTTCAAAATAAATTTTGAAACCTCTTTTCAAGAAAGCATAATATATAAATATTCATTAAATTGGGGCCCCCAAGTAAGGGATGCCTAAAGTAGTTATTTTATTTCACTCCCCTTGATCGAGCCACCCCTGGACATAATTCCCACTCCAAAAGTGAAGTTTGTTTGGAGAACTAATAATAGACTAAAAGTTGCTTTATTCAATATCAAAGAAATCAATTCCTCTTGTTTGCTCATTTTGTAGCTGTTCATTGAGTTTGTAACTTGATTGCATTGTTGTGATAACTCATCCAATGACAAAGGACTACTCGTATAGTGATTTGAGGACATTTTTTTGCTTTTGGTATTTCATTTAGTCCATTCAAGATTATGGTTGCAGAAGATGAGAAGTTCGATAATGGGCACCATTACTTTCTTGTTTCTTCTTCATTTTTTGATATTGTTATATTAATTTCGTTTTGTTCTGAATTCTAGGAAGAGAGTGTTTGGTAGGCCTACAAACTTATACTTTTTTAGTTTTCATGTAAAATGAAACCAAAAGAAAGTTTGTTAGGTGCAACCATATTGGCATACTTTGTGTAGCTAGTGTAAGTTGGCTGAACTTATACATTCTTATTTGTGGGCAAGAGCTAACCGCCGGTTCCTAACTCCCAAGTGGTATGATGCATTGGCAAGCAAGATCATTAAGAAAGTATGCTACGGTTTGGTAGTTTGGAATAAAGTTCGTAAGTTTCATGAGTTTGTTGATATCCTACATATAATAGGTATTTATGCATGTATTCATAAAAACACTTATAAGTGAAAAGAATATAAGGGAATGAAGTCAATGGTTCTTAACTTCTTATGTCATGGTACTTAGCAATACAAGATGGTTGGAGTTAAAGAGATCGAGGAAGAGAATGATGAAATCTTATTAGCAAACATAATGGTGAGGGGTGGCTATGAATGCAAGTTAATCATTAGTGGACATTCCCCTTACTTGGACTTATAAGAATTAAAATTGGGTTTTGGTTGGTGATATGATGATTATAAACATTTCCATTATATTATGCAACTCTATGTCCTGTTATCGTAGAAAAACTCTGGCCAAATTAAATATACATTCTATAGGATTGAGTATTGTGCTTAACATGTAAATATTCATATATGGAGATTGCATATAGGAATGTGAATATGAGATAAGAGGGCTAGTTGGTCCCACCCTAATCTATGTGGATATAGTTGTTATGGGATATAACCTACAATTTGGTATTATATTGGCATGAATCACTTTGACCGTCTCATGTTATGCTTATAGATCATTGTAAAATGGTGGTGTCATTCTGGTGCGGGTCCAAGTGTGAAGTAGCAAACTATCTTGTATTTGAAGATTTAGAATCGCTTGTACAAGAGGACTTTACTAAAATGACCATAACTTGGGCTAGAAGACTTCTTTTTGGGCGTGTGATCAGTCAAAACCGTCGTTGGAATAAGGAGCACGTTTTTACAAATGTTGTAGGCAGTTTAGGACGTTGTTCCAGCCCAAAAACATCTTATTTTATGAGTTTTTGTAACTTTTTATGTTATTTTTAGTTTTGTTGGACTTTGTTTATGACCCATTTTTTATGCGTTTTTGTTTTGAGTCTCATTCCAATTCTAGCTTGCATTTTATATTCTTGTAAATATTAGGAGATTACCGGTTTATGAGAATCATTTTTCTTCCTATAACAAGTGTGTGTCATCCTGATTATCGGTATTCTTTATGAATTAACGATAGTTAGAAGAATTATTTCTGGTATTTTTATGAATCAATAGGTTTAATTAGTTATATTGTTTTTCGGTCTACATCACATTCATTATATTTATTTTTGGATTACCAAAACCTATGTAAATTCTCTAAGTGCTATATTGACCATATATAGTACTATTGCTTGCAATATATATCAGTGTTGTAAAACTAGGCCTAGGCGGGCGAGTACTTGGTACACAATAATATACAGAGTTGATTTTCTTGAACTTGGAAAAAGGATATCAGAATAGCATCAAATACGCTAGTACAATCACTAAAATATGGACTGACATTCTCGAAAGGTTTGGAAAAGAGAGTACTCCTAGGGCATGCGAATTGAAGCAGGTATGTCAGTTTCCGCTTACTATACTAAGCTACGAAATTTTTGGGATGAGATGTTGTTTTATATATACCTTGATAAAAATACATTGGCTGCATGTGTGACATAGGGAAAAGGATGATTAATCTTAGGGAAACAGAAAGGTTTTATGAGTTCCTAATGGGACTTGATAATAATTTTTCTGTGATAAGAGCATAAACTTTTGCAATGACCTTAACACCAAGTCTTGGGAATGCTTATCATCTAATTGCAGAAGATGAATGCTAAAGAAATATTTTTGCTGACATAAAGTCACCTATTGAATCCACAACTTTCAAGACCTTCATGCCGGGCCGATAAAAGGAGCGTGGGGCAGTGCTGCGAGAAACCTGGAAAAAGAATACAAATGCAATGATGTCATTAAACATTGCAACTTTTATGGGAAAGACATACATAACCGGGATGGTTGCTTCAAACAAACTAGATATCCCGTTTGATAATCGAGGAAACAAAAAGCATGATGAAACCAAACCTAAGGCAGCTAGTCCCATACTAGGTCTCACTAACAAATAATATGATTCTTTCTTGGAACATTTTGTAGAATGTGAGAACACAACCAAAGACACAAAGACACCAGTAGCATACATGACAAGTAAAACTAGTTATGATGATTAATGGGTAATTGATTCAGGCACTACTAAACATATTACACACAACGTGAACATTCTTGAGAACAGGATTGAAACACCCCGTTGTCATTCCAAACAAAGATTATGTACCCATTCAAGGAACGGGGGAGCACTTGCAATCTTTTATCAGTCAGTCAATTAAGCAAAGACTTTCAATCGGCCATAAACGTTTTTCCTTATTTTAGTGTTATGCAGAATCTGCACAAGGAACTTGATTGGTGAAGGTGAGTGCAGAAAGGGTTAATGACTATTGTTGATGCTTAGCATAAAAGGTTGCCCATGCTTCTAGTGATAAACTTACCAAATTGATTGTCTTAGTAATGTGTCTTTCAAATAGTAATGTGACTCGTGTTCTAAGGCAAAGCACATTAGAATTTCTTTTAAAACAGAGAAATTAAAATGAATGATTGTTTTGAACTATTACAATACAATTTTGGGGAAAATACCGTTCAATGTATACCTTCCTTTTCTAGAAACTTTCTTTACGGTTTTTGATGATTTTAGTAGAGTCGTATGGGTGATTTTTTTTTAAATTTAAACATAAAGGAAGCAAGTGTTTGGTTAGTCTCCCTAAAAATGATAAAATCCCAATTTGAAAAATCCGTTAAAAGACTAGGTGATCTATGGAGACGAGTTCACCTTGAATGAGTTGTTAAGGCTTTATAAGGAGGAAGGAATTTTACTTGAGATAATACGACCCCATACCCCATAACCAAATGGATTTGTGGAATGTAAGCATAGGCACTTACTCAAAACCGCATGAGCACTTAGATTTAAAGCCAACTTGCCTAAAATATTTTGGGTGTATGTGTTTTGATGACATTTTACATTATTAACCGGTTATCTTCAAGGGTAACCGGAAACAGAACATCACTTGAAACAATTTTTACATGAAAAACCAATTATGATTTCATGAAAGTGTTTGTGTGCTTAGCCTACTATAGAAGCACCGATACCAAAGGGGACAAGTTTGAAGTAAGAGGGAGGCCTGAGGTGTTTTTGGTTTTTCGCAAGGGACTAAAGGGTATAATATTATCTATCTCGAAAACAAAAAAAAAAAAAAATAGTGACCACGGATGTAAGGTTTCACGAAGATATAGTCCCTTTTGACCAATTTTCTCTTGAAAGACTGAATTGTTTGAACTTAATGATGGGCCACTCCATACTAAAATTGCAAGAATGAAAAGTCTAGTGATGTTGGGGCCTTGGCAGGAACTAAAAGCCCAAGTGAAATAGCTGACTTAATACAAAATAATGAAGCCAAACAGAAAGCCCAAATGTGTGAATTTTAAATTAAACCAAGATCAGAACAATGAAGGCCCAAAACTCAGATTTGATTCTAATCTTAATAGTTTGAGTTTCTAATTCGTCGATCATGGCTTCAAAACTCAGATTTGCATAAAGAAAACGATTGAGCTGAACTCAAATGCCAAAAAGGGTCTGTCAATGCAATGTATTTATCTTGATTTTGGATCTGTGTTTGTTTTGATTTTTAGAATTCTACTAGAAACTTTTGATCAATAATCTTTTATCTTTTTGATTTAGGATTTTAATTTTTGGTTTGAAGTTTGTATCTGTACTCTTTCAATTTTTGGCAAAAAAGGGTCTATCAATGGAATTTGTTAATTGATTTTTAGAAGAGTTTGGTTGTTGTTGGCTTGCTGATATTAGGTTTTGTTCTTCTATCTAATTTTTACATTGGCCTACTCTGACCCACATCTACCTTTTGTCAAACCCATCCTGACCCAAACCAAAATGATTAATTTATAAAGCACTCGTTTTGACCCGCACCCATCCTGATCCGCATCCATTCTAATCCCCTATTTGTCAAACCCATCCTGACCCAAACCAAACTATTATTTTGACCAACTTCCCCTATTTGTTGACCATGCCCAAGCCTCACAAAGTAAAGGATCCTCCATGGTACACCCCTTAACTAATTTTCTTTCATACAGATATTTTTGTAAGACTCATAAGGCTTTTTTTAAGTTGCCATAGACTTAAATGATAAGCCACAATATTTCTATCAGGTTGTCAAAAATAATAAATGGAAGTAATCCATGAATGACAAATTACGAGCTCTAGAAAAGAATAGAACATGGACTTTAGAAGAACTTCGTGAAGGAAAACGGGCAATCGACTCCAAGTGGGTATACAAAGTAAAATACAAACCCAAGGGAAAGATCGAGGATACATGGCATGATTAGTTGCAAAGTGGTTTACACAAGTGGAAGGAGTGGACTACCATGATACTTTTTCCTCGTAGCAAAGCTTGTCACTGTGAGAACTCTTTTAGTAGTGGTAGTTAATAAAAACTAGTATTAAGCCCCCGCGTTGCGGCGGAGGCGTATAACCGTGTCAAGTAGCATCAATGTACACCACCGTCAGAGACCATCAACACCGGAAAAACTCGTATTAAAAGTAGGCGTAAAAACGTTAAACCATGCACGTGAAACATAAAACATTAAAAACAATAACTAAATCGATCTAGGACCCACACGTTGTCACGGGGCCGTTAAACAGGGAAAATATATACGTAACAACGTTGAACCACACATGAACGTTACGACATGTAACTCTCAAATTTTAGACCGAAATGTAAAATGAAACATTTATAAGAGATGAAAACTATAGGGGAACAAAGTTGAAACAGAAAAATTGTAAGGGTTAAATTGTCAAAAATGTAAAAATATTTAGTTGAAAAAAATTAAAAAATTAGATAGTTGTGTACATGTGGAATTGAGAATGAACCAAAGATAAATGCTCGAGACATTCTTGTTCATCATGGGACCAAAACTTACATGTGGAATTGTTTTGTCTATGCCATTCCCGAGTATGCAAACTTATCCAATCCCATGAATGCGTGTGAATTCATTCTAATCATTGTGTACATCCACACCATAGTTCCTTTTAAAATAGATAAACAATTTATTGTTGCTCGTCATATGGTTTTTGTTAGATAGATTAACCAACCATATGTCATTGCAATTTCCCTGATTAGTGTGCTTAACAAGATAATCTGTCATTTTGTTGGTTTCAAGAAAGTGACTGTACTTACTTGCACACATAATGGTCATATGTTCGAATTGGTGACACAAGAAACATAATTTATGTTGAGAAATTGATTCATATAAATCGGATGATCTGAGAGTCATGAAAACACTTTCAGATTGAAACTATTTGGGGTTAAATCCAAACTTTCAATCGGATAAAGCTTAGAAATTAAGAGCGATATATAAATTGATTTGAGAGTTTCTTGAACCAGAAAATCAGAAGAAAAAGTGTCGATAATGTTTCAAATACGCATTTTACAGGGATGGGGTTAACTAGCAAAGACAGTTTTCATGTTTAAAAAACACTCACTTTTACCCCCGAGTTTCACATGTGAAACTTCGAGAAAATTATTTATTAATGTGTTTTTAATAAATCAATTTTTATCATGTTTTGAGAGTTATACCTCGACCCTAGCCAGGGGCTCTACCCCTTAGACCCTACAAGGGGCTGCTACCCCTTGGACCCGCTCCCAGGGGCGTTGTCCCCGAAGCACCGCCAAGGGGGTGTTGCCCCCTTGGAACCCCATTGCTTAGGGGCTTCGCCCGTAAGAAGATACTAATATCGAAGATCACAATAAACTCAAACAAGTGTGCACTCCGCATCTTCTGACTTGTTTATTAATGGATATCGTAATCACATTGATCGACTAGTCAATTTAATTACATTAAAATATATAGCAATTTATCCTTCTTTAGAGCCCGATTCTAAACATACCACGAGTACCCCTCCGTTTGAACTCCTTAGCACTGCAAATCGTGTTGCTTGCAGCCATAACTTTCTATTTCATGGGCTTCCTTCTTTCAAAAACGATTATTCCTAGTTATGGTACTATGGTACTATCATCAATGTATAAGCATGCAAGATTTAAGTGATACGCCCTGTTCGTGACTGGAACTCGAAACACTACCCTCACCATTGATGACTCGCTGCAAGTCGGGACTTCTTTGATCTTTGCTGCTATTAACAATGTCCATGAAATCTTTCCAGCCTTCTATCGAACCTTTATGATCTTATTTTCTTCATTCTGATACCACTGTTTCGTGGTTCTTCCTGGATAAAAACGTGAAACGAATCTATGATTATGTCATGTGTGATTATAGAACAATATATATGATTTCAACAGACTTTCAATAGTTTTGATGTTGCATGAAGAACAAGACAATACCGATCATTGTTTAGAAACTGTTGTCCAAGAATCCATATATACATCATCGAACTTAAGACAGTTGCACCGATTAGTTATTGTAGTTAAGGAAACTGCTAAATGGTGTTAGCAGTTGCTGTTTAAATAACTCGTTAACAACCCTGGGCTGAATTTCCGATGATCGGTTCTTGGATGACTCTACAATCTACATGTACAATACATGAAAGCTTCTAATATTCGGCCCAATCGGTGGCCTATGGACCAACCAAATACTAGTTAAAATCAAGAAAATAATCATGAAATAGAAATACAAAATGGAAGGCTCAAACTATCAACTATTTTGTTAATGAGTCGTGATCAATCTGAGAGAGAAAAAGAAAACAACTAACTAATTGTTGAATTGTTTAGAGTCATCTATCAATTCTTCTATGTCAATTCATATTCTAAAACTTAGTTTGTTTATTTGTTAGTTGTGTTAAGTGATTTGGTTAGTGACACATTTTTGGTTGATTTCAGGAGTTATCTAGTTCGTGGGTCACTTCTGTCAAGTCTAGAAGTTAAGGGACTGTGGATGTCAACTACTGAAGCTTGAAGGGCTGTTGCTGTACAAGTCAGGGTTGTTATAAACATATTGTTCGGAGAGAGGGTGACGGTTCATTCCCATTTTTCTCTATCAAATAATCAGAGTCTTCTAGTGTCTTCTCTCGAACCCTCTTCTAGGGTTTGTTCATCTTGTTACTGATTCTTGTTCTTGATGATTTGTTTGTACTGGAACTTGTAGAGTCATTTGAGTGATATGCTTTTGATTGTATTCATCAGACGAATCACATTCGTATTGTTTCGTTCAAGTTTGGTTTTAATCAAGTTTATCATGAGTTTTGTTATTGAGATCATTGTTTTCAACATGGTATCAGAGCCATGTGCTCTATGCCTACTCTAAGATACAAACTCGTAAACTTGAAAAACGAAACCCTAGTTAGTCTGTCTGGGCTGAATCCTGGTTGTTGTGGTACTGATTGTTAAAGGCTCGTCCGATTGATCTTGCATCTGTGACCGAAGTCTTCTTCCGGTGTTGCAGATCGATCAAATCACTGAGAATCTCCCTCAGAAAGAGATCGGTGTCTTGGTGCCGGGGTATTCGTCAAGTACTGTAAGGTTTTCTGCTCCTTCCTGACTCGTAGCAAGTCCCTTCACAGGGAGTTTCTGTGGAGAACAGGAATCAACTGCCCCCTGTGTTAACACTTGGACTATGAGCAGGGCCTCTTATGTGTGTTAATACTTGTTTGTAGTTGTCACGGTTATACCTTATACATCTGTGCATATCTGTGTGTTGTTTGCTTCCGTGTGTGCGTACTTTATATTCCTGTGTGTCACTGCGCCCTTTACCGCTTGGCCAGTCAATAAATTGACCGGGTATCTGGTTGGTTAAAGGGATCTTCGCAGTGTGTGTGTGTCTTCTTGATTGTGGTATTATAGACTCTTGATTACTTAGCTGTTGTGCTGTGAGTATATTGATTCTTGACTGTAAAATTGTAGATTCTTGATTGTGTAGTTGTGTATTGTGATTATATTGATTCTTTGGGTTGTTGAAATTCACAATGACTGATGATAAAAAACTTGAGGATGACACCGTCTCTAGTGAGAGTGGTGTCCCATATGTTCATGATTCACAGATCAGTAAACTTGATTTCGTAACCCTCTATATCTTCATGCCAGTGATAGAAGTAACATCTCCATTATTTCAATAAAATTGAAAGGGACTGAAAATTACTCTGTATGGGCTAATGCTATGCAACTTGCTCTTAATGTAAAAAATAAAATTGGGTTTATAGATGGGTCATGTATTAAACCTGAAGGTGATGAGTTAGGTAGGCAATGGGATAGATGCAACTTTGTGGTACTATCTTGGATCCTAAACTCTATATCAGAGGACTTGTATGTTAGTCAAATTTTTTCAAAAGATGCTTCAGCAGTTTGGCAAGAACTAAAAGAGACATATGATAAAGTGGATGGTTCTGTAGTGTTCAAACTATATCAAAACATTAACTCATTAACTCAAAATGGGTCTTCCATATCAGATTACTATCATAAACTAAACTCCATGTGGCGTCAATATGATACTTTAACTAATTTGCCTACTTGTACTTGCCAAGCTGCGAAAGGGTTTTCAAACTTTAATCAAAACCTAAAACTTATGCAATTTCTTATGGGTTTAGATGAAGTATACCAACCTATCAGATCAAATATTCTAACTAAAGATCCTCTTCCGTCTGTCAAAGTTGCATTCTCTATCATCTCTAGTGAAGAATCACATAGGAACTCTTCCTCTAAACAAGGGCCTAAGACTCAGGCAGCAGCCTTTGCTGCTAAAGTCTCAGATCCTAAGAAAAAACCTGGGAAAGGTTCTTCACTAAAGTGCTCTCATTGCAACTTAACTGGACACACAATTGAGAGATGTTATGAACTCATTGGATATCCTGAAAACTATAAAAAGAAATCAAATATCTCTAGGGCTGCTGGGCTGAGTAATAATGCTGTTACTACTAACAAAACTGTTCCTAATGACTTTCCCTTCACCCCTGATCAGATTTCAAAACTTTTGTCTCTTGTCTCTGAAGGGCCCTCATCTGTCTCTCAGATTAATGCTAATATGTCAGGTAACATTAACCTAAATGAAAATTGCAAGAGTTACTATTCTAACATTATAAGTTCTACTAGTTCTAGTGAGTTTAACCTCACTCAAGGCTGGATCATTGACTCAGGTGCTAATCAGCACATGACTGTGTCTGAGTCAAATATGTTCAACCTTACTGATGTTTCTGATGTTGGTTTATCTGTTGGCCATCCAAATGGAACTAGAGCTAAAATTACAAAAATTGGTAATCTAAAACTTACAAGTGACATAACATTGGTTGATGTTTTGGTTGTACCTGAGTATTATGTAAATTTGATGTCAGTCCATAAACTTTCTAAAGATAATAACCTTAAGTGTTGTTTTGATCAATACTCCTGCTCTGTTCAGGATTCACATCAAAACAAGTGTCTGATGAGTGGTAAACAAATTGATGGTTTATACTTTTATAAGGATGTATCTAGAGGTATTCCAACTGGTCCTTGTAACATGTTTTCCTGTTCAGACTCCCTGTCTTTGTGGCATGGGAGACTTGGCCACCCATCATACCATGTTCTAAATGTCTTAAAGAAGGATCTTATGATCACTAACCTAAACACAAATGTGCCTTGTGAAGTCTGTCATAGAGCAAAGCAAACAAGACTTCCTTTTCCTGACAGTTCTCATGTGTCAAAGACACTTGGTGAATTAATACATGTTGACCTATGGGGTCCCTTTAAAATAACTACCAGAGAGGGATTCAAATATTTTCTAACTGTGGTTGATGATTTCTCTAGAGCAGTCTGGATTTATTTACTAAAATCTAAGGATGAAGTAATAAATCATGTTGAAAGTTTTATTAATTTGATTAAAACACAGTTTTCAAAGGTAATTAAGTGTGTCAGATCAGATAATGGGACTGAATTCACTAATCATGCAATTGAAAATCTGTTGTCAAAAAATGGTATTATACATCAGACATCTTGTGTTTATACTCCACAACAAAATGGTATAGTGGGAGAAAACACAGACATCTGCTGAATGTGGCCAGGTCTCTCATGTTTCAAGGAGGAATTCCCTCATACATGTGGTCAGAATGTGTTCTAACTGCCTGTTACTTGATTAATAGGACTCCTTCTTCTGTGCTGTCTGGTTTGTCTCCTTATGAGTTAGTTTACAATAGCAAGCCTTCTCTTTCTCATCTTAGAATGTTTGGCTGTCTATGCTTTGCTACTGCTTTGCATCCTGAGAACAAATTTGATTCTAGGGCAATAAAATGTGTGTTCATGGGATATTCTAATAATAAAAAAGGATATAAACTTTGGAATTTAGATAAAAAAGAGTTTCTGTTTTCAAGAGATGTCAAGTTTTATGAAAATATATTTCCATTTAAATCTAGTTTTAACAATGGTGAAAGCAGTAATGATTTAGACAGTGACTCCTTGTTTGATACCCTGCTTATACCCTATGATGATGAGAACGCTGATAGTGGTAATAGTCATGAGGACCTTAGAGAAAAGTCTCAGATTCCAGAGGTTACATTAGGTTCCCCTGTTGATAGGAATGGTTCTTCAGAGTTTCAGTCAGGTGGTCAAGTTGCCACTGGTACTCACCTTGGTAATCAGTCTGGCAGCATTTCTGCCACTGAACCTGAATTGGAAACTGTCTCTCAACAGTGTGATGAGTCAAATGAGTTATCTTGTGAGTCTGAGCCCATCTCTGGTCCTGGGAATGATTTTGCCAAATCTGAGGGTACTCTTAGGAGATCTGCTAGGTTGAGTTCTGTTCCTAAGCACTTTAATGACTTTGTTGTTGAAGGAAAAGTAAAATATGGCATTGAAAAGGTTGTAAACTACTCTAGATTGTCTCCTCATGACTATTGTTTTGTATCCATGTTGAATAAAAGCACTGTACCCACTAACTATAAGGATGCTTGTTTGGATAGCAACTGGGTAAGTGCTATGAATGAGGAAATGGAAGCCTTAAATAGGAATGGAACTTGGATCCTAACAGATCTCCCTAAGGATAGGAAAGCAATTGGGTGTAAATGGTTATATAAAATTAAATATAAGTCTTCTGGTGAAATAGAAAGGTATAAGGCTAGGTTGGTTGCAAAAGGTTATAGTCAAAGAGAGGGTCTGGATTTTGATGAGACTTTTTCACCTGTAGTCAAGATGGTAACTGTGAGGTGTCTCATTAGTGTTGCCATTCAAAATGGATGGAATCTATATCAATTGGATGTTAACAATGCTTTTTTATATGGTACTCTGACTGAGGATGTGTATATGCAATTACCAGAAGGATACTATACTGATTCTAAGAATAATAAAGTCTGCAAGCTTGTAAAGTCCCTTTATGGACTTAAACAAGCTCCTAAAAAGTGGAATGAAAAGTTAACCTCTACTTTGATTAATCTAGGCTTTGTGCAAAGTGTTAATGATTACTCTCTGTTTGTTAAAAGCTCTAGTAATATGCTTGTTGCATTGTTGGTTTATGTTGATGACATTGTAATTACTGGTAATAATGAATCTGAGATTGAGAAAATTAAGCATTCCCTGAATCAAAGTTTCTTGATAAAAGATCTTAGGAAGCTTAAGTATTTTCTTGGTATTGAAGTTATTGAGTCCAAACATGGTTTATGCTTAAGTCAAAGAAAATATTGTTTGGAATTGTTGTCTGAGTTTGGTCTTTTGGGTAGTAAACCATCTTCTATACCAATTGAGCAGAACTTGATTGCTACTGATTTGAGTAATTCTGATAAAAATGATTTCAAGTTAAAAAATGTTACTCAATATCAAAAATTGATTGGGAAGCTGATTTATTTGACCTTGACCAGACCAGATATAGCCTTTGCTGTTCATAGTCTAAGTCAATATATGCATGAGCCACTGAATTCTCATTTGAATATTGCTCTTAGGCTGTTGAGATACTTAAAAGGATCTCCTGGTCAAGGCATATGTTTTAAAAAATCTGATAAGTTTGTGTTAAAATGTTTTGTTGATGCTGATTGGGGAAAGTGTTTGTCCACTAGAAGGTGTGTCACCGGATACACTGTGTTCTTGGGGGATTCACTTGTTTCTTGGAAGAGTAAGAAGCAATCCACTGTGTCTAGATCTTCTGCTGAGGCAGAATATCGAGCTTGTGTATTGCTGGGTGTGAAGTTATTTGGGTGTTGAAAATTTTAAAAGATCTTCAAGTTCCTCAGGAGCTTCCTGTGAAAATATTTTGTGATAGTAAAGCTGCAATTTTAATTGCAGCAAATCAGTTTTTCATGATAGAACAAAACATTTTGAGATTGATTTGCATTTTTTGAGAGAAAAGGTTACAGCAGGGGTGCTGCAACCTGTTAAATTGACACTGAAGATCAAATTGCTGATTTACTCACTAAAGGATTAAGTGTTAAACAACACAAGATCTTATGTGATAAAATGGGTCTTTTTGACTGTTTTAGAATTTGAATTGTGGGGGGGTGTTGAATTGTTTAGAGTCATCTATCAATTCTTCTATGTCAATTCATATTCTAAAACTAGTTTGTTTATTTGTTAGTTGTGTTAAGTGATTTGGTTAGTGACACATTTTGGTTGATGTCAGGAGTTATCTAGTTTGTGGGTCACTTCTGTCAAGTCTAGAAGTTAAGGGACTGTGGATGTCAACTACTGAAGCTTGAAGGGCTGTTGCTGTACAAGTCAGGGTTGTTATAAACATATTGTTCGAGAGAGAGTGTGACGGTTCATTCCCATTTTTCCTCTATCAAATAATCAGAGTCTTCTAGTGTCTTCTCTCGAACCCTCTTCTAGGGTTTGTTCATCTTGTTACTGATTCTTGTTCTTGATGATTTGTTTGTACTGGAACTTGTAGAGTCATTTGAGTGATATGCTTTTGATTGTATTCATCAGACGAATCACATTCGTATTGTTTCGTTCAAGTTTGGTTTTAATCAAGTTTATCATGAGTTTTGTTATTGAGATCATTGTTTTCAACACTAATGAACACAAAAATAGAAGCTTTATAACAGTTTTATTAGGCTCGGATCAGACAGGCCGGTCCGATTCACCCCAAATTGTTTTCTTCTTCAGAAACCGGCCGGTTCGGCGGTTGGATCGGGAACCGGGTCGAAACGGATTTTCAAGTTTTTATTCATTTATCTTCTTTTTAGATTTTAATGGGTTTGACGGGTAGGTTTGATGATTAATTACAGTGTTGGACGTATAACTACTGTTAAGTTTTATATATAATTATGAAATATATATATAATATACTTATATCGAATTATATATATAACTATATATATAATATTCATATGTATATTATTATAACGTTATATGGTTCTTAAATCCGGTCCGAGCGTTTCGACTAGTCGACATGTGACTTGTTCGCTGTGCAATACGGTTTTGAGAACATTACTTTATAATACTCAGTTATGTAGAAATTAAACTGCATTCAATGTTTATTTATAGCAAACAAAGGTAATCCAATTGGTATCTATTTCTTTTGAAGTCTTTAAAGCATGTTTTGCTTTCCATTAGAAACAAGTTATTAACTTTTTTGTCTTTTATAAAAAGCTAATAAATCAATAAGTTGTTTTTCTTGAGCAAAAGACTTTTTTGTTTTAGATTTTTGGTATAGGTTAAAAAGTTGTTTTATAAAAGTCCCAAAAACCTGACGTTAGTTTTTCTTTTTAACTTTTAAATACCAATTTACCAAAATACTCACCCTTGGGATTACAATCTGTTTTGTGTTTTAGAGCCGTTGAAACACCTGAAATACTAGTAACCTGATATACTAGTCACAACTCAATATACTTCATTTAACTTACACTTCATTTTCTTTATTTAAATGGCAAACAAATATATAAAATAAAACTAACAACGAGCTTAAAAAGAATAAAGAAAAAAATTGAAACAAACACAATAGCAAACTTGGTAGATTATCTGATGATCCACAATCTCATCAAAAAGAAATGACATCAGATGAAGAGCTTGATGCTTGATCTGATGATAGTTCGGGAGAAGAGACTCCAAGTGACGAGATAGGAAATATTGCTTATGTGTTGCAAGAAAGACCTAAAGAGACTGTCATATCTATAAAACGTACTTAGAAGAAGCCGATGAAGATTTTGTTCCTTAAGACTCTCCTAACACAAAAAATAGAAAGAAAATGATTGCTAGAAAGAATGTAAGTTCTGATAGTTGTGGATGTAGTAAAGGAAGAGAGAGATGTGTTAATTTTAGAAAACCTCGAACTCTGATGACTACCGTCTTATCGAGCAGAGAAAGTTCAGTATCAGAAGCTGAAGAAATAGTCAGTCAAGCTACGCAACAGGAGAGTCCAGTTATTGTTGCTTAATCCATAATGGTAACTTAGATTCCTTTTACATTAAATGTTAATATCCAATCTACAACTCCAAGAAGCCAAGATGACAACATTACATTTGATGTTGAGCATCTCATTAACACTTCTCCGGAGCAAAGATGACATCTGGTACTTCATCAAATTCACCATATATCACTCCTGCTACATTGGAACAGATAGCTAGTTTGTTGGAGAAAGAGGTGATGGAAAATACTAAACAGATTAAGATGCTTCAGCTAGATTCTCATCAAAAGATACAAGGATAAAGACTATAGAGAATCAGATGCAATTTTGATATGATTATGTTCAGATGGTTGATAATCAGTTTAAAGTCTTTACAGCTCAGTCTTCATTCCAAACAAGTCAAACAGAACTAGTCAAAACATCAAACATTAGAGAACCAAGTGGACAACAAAATGTTGATCCGGAACCTCTTTTAGAAGCTCATCCAATAGAGACTACCATAGTAGATCTAGAGCCAATTATTACAAAGACTGCTGCATTTATTGAGGATTAATCCATGACATAAACCTCTGTTGATGTGATTGTGACTCCAGAGCATGTCATTCAGAGCTCACAGGCTGATGATAAGGATGATGGAATTGATAAAGTTGATTATGGTGATGATGATGAGAATGATGATGATGATAATGATGGTAAAAGATGATTTAAAAGGAAAGAAGAAGGATGATGATGATGGTGGTGATGATGATCAAGGTGGTGATTTAGGTTCAGTTGTTGGTCCTACTAGAGAGTCAGGATCCGGAAATGTCTCCGGACCAATTCCTAATGATCAAGAGGATTATCAACCTCTTGACCCTGCAACAGAAGCATTGTATGAAAATGAATTTTATACTTTTAAACAACAGATCTTAACCGGAGAGTATGATGAAGACTTGAGGCCATTTGATGATCTTGATGAGCAAGTAAATTATACGGATATATTTAAAAATAGCTTGAAAAATCTATTCTTTGATATTTTACTTGAAGAAGGAGAAATACCTACTGAGTCTTGAGTTGAGCACACAGATGATCCAGCTGAGACTTCTGATTTGACAGGGAAGCAAGCTATGAGACAAGTTGGAAATCTTACCATATCTGCTCCTTCATCACCAGCTCAGATTCATATGTTAAGACGTTCTAAACCATTCACTAGGTATGCATATAATGAACCGGTTATAAGTTAGGCTTATGATGTTGAGAAGAAGATGTATGTCATTAAGAGAAGAGCTGGATCCATTGAGTATTATAGGATAAGCATATTTTCCACAATGGGAAGAGTGCCTTTTATACGTCCAAGCAATTATGACAAAGCTAATTAGATTCGAAACATGATTTGGAGACAAAGTAAATCCAACTTCAAGGACTTTAAGATGACCAAATCTAAAGTTATTGAAGATGATACACGAATAGATTCAAACATGAACATTCTAATGAAGATCAGAGTGTTTAGGCATCCCAAGTATGCAAGGAAGATTCTGATCCATACTTCTGTGCCCGTAAACAGGTTATCAAAGTTAATGAGATGGTTGTGTGAAAAGAATACAAGGCATGTTGTGATTTACTGTGTTGACAAGGAATATTGTCTCATTGACCCCATTGATCTGCTCAAATTCAGAGATGATTTGATGAAACTTTAGGCGTGTCCGATTGAAGCCGATGAATAAGTTCAGTTTATTGCAACTTAATTTTGTTGGTTGATAACGAAGGCCAAGGACAACAATATGTATGTGTATAGCGTGTGGTGGCAATCATATGGTTGCAGACGTGGATATTTGAATATTTAATTCACCAATACTAGGGGAAGATTGTAGGGATTGAACCTAGAGGCTCGGGAAATCAAATTCAAATTTTTAAAAAATCAAAGTCCCACGAGAAAACTAGTTGTCGCGCGAAAAGAAGATCTCGCGCGAGAACCTCATATTAGTATAAATAGTTTTTATGTTGTCTATTTTGTAGTAGACTTGATATTTTTATCACTTTGTAAACTGATCTTTCTCTGAAATATTACTGAAATTATTTACATTGTGTGTTCATCTCACTTTTTCCCAAGACTTAAAGAGTAAGGCTGACAATGACTTTTGGTTGATTAGAAAAATAATGGAATTTTGACGTTTTCTTTACACCTATCACTTTTTCCCATGAAGTTGGCCAAGTCTCCCATCTATCATACACTCCCATGCACCAATATTTTTTTAACAACAATATTGTTTTAAAACCTTTAAACCAGTTCCTAATCAGGTTACGAACCTTCATGGTCAACAAAAATTCTAACTCTTGTTACTAGACTAATAACCCTATGAGCACGTGCCTGCAATTTTAACATGTAACATTACAGGGTGAAGTGGTGTTCATAAAGTGATAAAATCAATTGGATGATTTTAAATGAAGCAAGTTGGTATGTTCGATGGTTTTAGATTTATTGGGTTTTATTTACAATTTTGTTTTGACTATTAATTGATTTATTTAAATCGGTGTCTCTGGGAGTTTGTGTTTGTTTTTAAAAAGATGTTTGACGTTTGGAGGTACCGTAAACCATACTTACGGATCTCTCATGTGGCGAAGGCTCTTGGTTCCACTTACTTGTTAGTTGACAGCTAGTTTAACCCATTTTAACGTTTTTTTAATTCTGTCAATGGAGGTTACGGATACATAGTTTTTTTTTTTTTTTTACTTTATGCTCCGTATCGATAGAATGAACACCGTAGGCTATCAACTTTAAAAAAGATGGTTGTAAAAAAAGGGTAGCTCTGGGTTCTACAAATGTGTTGGTACCTGGGCCATAAAAGGTAGAAAAGGCAACTAAAGCGAAGCCCTTATAGTTCCTAATAATGCCACCACCTGCTGCTATGTCATTTCTTAAAGAACCATCTGTGTTCAACTTCAAAATACCAAAAGAAGATTAATTGTTTAGAATAAATAGTTCGTTTAGAATAAATAGTTCGTTTTGATGTGTTTCTTAGAAGACTTGTCACTGCACACTTTGTAAAGCTTTTGTAACAGAAGTAACAAAAGCGAAAACGTTATTTACACTATTGTTCATTTTGATTTGACTTGTTCTTGTGTGTTATCATGATGTTCATTATTCCTTCCACGTTTATTTAATGTCATCAAATCGTTTATTAAGTGTTGTGTGGATATCCTAGTATTAACAAGGAAGTACATAATAATGTTATTTATCAATTTGTTTTTCAAAACTTATAATGTTCAGAATAACGTAAAGATGAGTAGAAACACAATGAGCAATTTTGTCATTGTGTTTTATATGGTTTGTGTTGTTTTTATCATTATTTATTATATATGCATTAGATTAATGTGTTTTATAGAATAGAAATACACAATAGTGTTATTTCACTATTATATTTTTTTATAATTCATCATTTTAGAAAAACACAATATTATTTAGAAAATCATAATAACTAACAAAAAGACATAATGAAATACACTAAAAAAATAATGATGATTAGAAATTATATGAACTTAAAAAGTGAAGAAAAAGTATTATCTTTTGTAGAACGATGTTATACTCTTTTTAAACATAAAAAACTCGTTTAATGGTACGAGTTTTATAAAAAATGACACGTATAAAATTTATGAAAGTTTATAAAAAGTGGGGGAATTTTAAAAATTTTAGCAATAGTGGTTATGCCTTAAATATCCTTCTAACAAACTTATTTCTCATAAATTGGTGTCAGCCATTGATTAATAATATTGATAGATTACTTCTTTTATTTTTTAGATTTAAAACCATTTTTGTTGGAACTATTCTCTAATTATTAAATATTTTCATATATATAATAACAATAATAATAAAAATAATTATTTCTATAGGCATTTTGCTGACGGGATTGATCTAGAACCCGAACTTGTTTGTAGAAGAGAAACCAGAGAGATTGAGGATGATTAGAGAACATGTTTTGCTGCAGGTTTCGAGTTGTGTTGGTGTGTCTTTCTTTTGAGGCACCCTTAGTATTTATAGTGGAATTCGAACCGTAACAGCCACCCAGCCATCACTCAGACATTAATCCGAAATCGTAACTGCTCATTTAATTCGTCATTAACAGTCGTCGGTTTCGTGTAACAGAAACTGTTACGAGTCACAGCTCTGACCGCGCACCAAGGTCAGTCGCACCTGATCAGACCCTCGAACCAACCTTCAAAAATACTAAGGCGGCTCTCAAGCGGCTCGTGGTGATGCGAGTGTGCGAAGTGCAAAGTGCGCCATCAAAGCGCCACATTGCGCCCACATGCCCACGCCGCGCGCGCGCGTGTGCGAGTGCGAGTTAAGGGTGCTTCGCACCCTTCGCGAATCCACTTAGTGTGAAACCTTAGGAAACATATAGACAGTGTTGTAAAATCGCTAGGCGCTAGTCGGGCGGTGAGGTGGGGACTAAGGATTAATCGGGATTAATCTGGATTAATCGGTTTGGAGTTTTTATAGGTATTTTTTTATAAATTATATATAGTTAGGATTATTATACTTCAAACATAATTAACTAAATAATCACAATTATATATCACAAATCACAATAATACTAATATATCACAATAATATATCACAATAATCACAATAATATATCACAAATTCACAATATATATAATATATCACAAAATTCACAAATTCACAATATATATAATAATATATCAGTAACACAATATATACGACTTCACAGAACACAAATCCCCAAATCACAAATCAATTCTTTACCAATGTTTCACCGGAGCACAAGAAGAGAAGCCGGAGCAAGGGGTCGCGGCTGCTGCTGCTGCGCAAGGGGGTCGCGGCTGCTGTCGCGGCTGCTGCTGCTGCGCAAGGGGCTCCTTCACACGATGCGCAAGGGGCGCCGCTGCTGCTGTTGCGGTCGCCGGAGCAAGGGGTTCGCCGGAGCTGAGTTTAGGTGTGATGCGGCGGTGGAGCAAGGGAGGAGGTGAGTTAGGTTAAATAAGCAAAAAATTAAGGTTGACCGACTTTGACCGTAACCACCGCCTAGGCCCGATTACACCGATTACCACCGATTTTCTCCGATTACTGCCGCCTGGCTCCGCCTAGCGCCTAATAGCTCCGACTAGCCATAATCGACAAGGCTAGGGGCCGACTACCGATTAATCCCCGCCTAATCGGCCGCCTAGCCCGCCTTTTACAACACTGAATATAGACAAGAGGTTATAGAATATATTTCCTCCAATGTGGGACAACTTCCTACACTATTAATTACTAATGTCATTAACCACATTAATTTTCATTCAACACATTAATGTATTGACTAAATATTAATAACCATATTAATATTATCAATAAATTTCCAACAAAACACTCAATGGAAAAGGATGTTCCCGCATGACCGACAATATGTTTGCCAACTCACTCTCGGGTTCCTAGCATCATTTTGGTTTAACATGAGCAAAATTGACCCATGGAACGAAAAAGTGGTTTTATTCAGGTTAGGCAGAAGGTGGCATAAAACATCCATTGCCGTGTTTGGAGTTACTTAGGAATTTATACCGAAGCTGAAATGGAGGAAACAGTATCTAGAATGCGGGCATACCACACTTATCGGATGAAGAATACAAAACATAGGAAAGTGGTGCAATGCGTAGGGAATTCTGGACACAAATCGAAATGGAAAATTTTAACTCAAGAAGTACTAAAATCAGCAAGCTATGGGACCTATTTCTAATTTCCTTGGGGAGAAAATTGCAGAAATAGTCCCCGTGGTTTGATCATATTGCAAGTTTGGTCCCCAGATTTTAAAAATTGCAAATTTAGTCCAAACATTTGGAAGTTTGTTGCAAATGTAGTCCCCACCGTTAGTGTCCGTTAGTTTTTAACGATCTGGGGACCAAATATGCAATGTGATCAAACCATAGGGACTAATTGTGTAATTTTCTCAAAAAATAAAATAAAGGTTAAAAAATAAAATCAAATTCAAAACGAAATAAAAGTAAAAATAAAACGTATGTAAAAGAGAAAGTGAAAAGTATTGAAAAAGAAGTATGTGATTATAGTAAAAAATTAAATAAAAACCAAATAAAAATTAAAAATACAATCGAATAAATATTTATAAAATTCAAAATAAATATTGAAAAAATCATATTAAATTTAAAAAAATAAAAAGTGGTTCGATTTAATTTTTTATTTTTTTGGATTTATACTTTCACAAGGTTTTTGTATTCTTTAATTTAAACATGATACATGAACTTTTAAATTTTAATTTTTAATTTTTATATGATTTTTTAGTTTTTTTTTTATTTTTGAGAGAAATTGCAAAATTGATCCCTATAGTTTGACCATATTGCATGTTTAGTCCCCAGATCGTTAAAAACTAACGGACACTAACGGTGGGGACTAAATTTGCAACAAACTTTCAAATGTTTGGACTAAATTTGCAATTTTTAAAATCTGGGGACCAAACTTGCAATATGATCAAACCACAGGGACTATTTTTGCAATTTTCTCTTCCTTGGGTGATAAACTATATAAAAAATAGAGACGAAACAAATGTATTTGGGTAACTTTTAATGAACAAATGGGCATACTCGATATGCGGATATACCAGAAACCCGAGGGTAATGAGTGTTCGGATACTCGACAAGCATGGGACTGCTATTACCAGCACTATTGTCATCCCTAAAAACGGTTACCATCAAACATAAAATATTGGTTCGGTCTGATCTAACAAAAGTGATGGGTCAAACAGCTACAAGGTTTCACGAAAAAACAAATTAAACTGGTTGGATTCAATAAATCTACGGACCGGCTAGTTTAACAGTTTAATGTTTGTGATAACTTATAAATAATAAAGACGATTTTATGAATATAAGGTGCACATTACAATATTTAAGTGCATGTTCCAGATATAAAGAGAAAAAAATGATAAACGTCAAATGAGTATGTTCAACTTCCAAGTCTCAAACCGCTGGTCAAACCATCAAACCGACATAACCAGACGGTATATATTTTAAACCAATCAAACCGATCTACTGTTTTGATTTGGACCATCCATTCATTAACAACTTATAAACAACCTACAAGAAACATGTACATGTTTAATAAAACGACATCATTAATTAGAAAAATATTATTAACTTAACATGGTACGAGTGTACAACTGCTTCCTGCCCAATGCACCAAATTCTTATTGTAAAGCATTAAACCTTTACATACAAGGTATATATGTATAAATATGTATCTAACGTTTGTATATACAGGCAATTTGCCTAATCCTATATAGCAAAAGATCAATGTTCCACTAGCATAGCATCAAGATTCGTCTTCCGGGCTGCGTGTTTTAGTTTCTCAAGCGCAACAAGCCCGACTTGCCTCACACGTTCTCTCGACAACCCCATCCTGAAAGATGCTAACGATCGTTAATTTACAGTTTTATCATCGTAATTCAGTTGAATGCATAGTTGGCATATTTGTCTTCACAACAATGTTTTTATGCTATCTGGAAAAAGATAACTATGATGGTTTGAAAAGTCAGATCCTATGTAGAAAGCAGAGGTGACCATTTTAGCTTGAATACTGGTAAAATGGTAGATTGGGGTTGACTTTATATCTCAAACGGATCAAATAAAAATAAAATAGAAGGGAGAACTGGTCAAACAAGTTAAAAGTCATATGAAATCTAGTTTATGCATTTAATCTTTTAAATTGTTCTATTCAAAGATATGGATCATTGTTTTAATAATTTTGTACTTGTAGTCACAATTAGCAGATTAAATTTTTAAAAAAATTATGGGTCCCAATGAGGGGCGTTTTAACTGTAACAACTAACAAGATGTGACTCATACAACATGTATCCATTTTGACCCTTTACCCACAACTAGTGGCATACCCAGAAATCTTTGACATGGGGGTCGGAAATTTTCAAGGTTGGTTCTCTATCGCTAATTATTAAATCATTTTTCGTAGTGTTCGATTCGGGTCGGATCACGCAATAAGAAGATGAAAAAAATCAAATTAAAAACAAATAATCTAATAATTGATCTACCAGCATGTTTTAATTTTCGAACTAACATTTACATGCAACACTAGGGGTGGAATCGAGACAAGCTAAGTCGTGAATTACTCGGGATCGGGATCGACACGCCACAATGTCGGATCTAACCAAGATTAAACAAGTTCAAGCTTGAGCTTATATTATTGATCATTTAATAAACAAGCTAAGCCTAAATGAAACTTTTGTTTATCTAATTTCTAGTTAATATATTAAATATATTTTTATATAAATAATTGTTATTATATGAAAAATGATATAAAAATAATTAAATAATAAACAAGGAATCTTAAGCCAAGCTCGAGTTAAAACTATGATAAAAGTAATTAAATATTAAACAAGGGATCTTAGGCCAAGCTTGAGTTTTAAAAAGTTTGAACTAAAGAAACTCGAGTCTTATAATTAAAGCTCCACAAGAGACGAGCTCAAGCCTTACAATTAAAACTTTACATGAGCCAAGCTCAGGCATGAGATCAAGCTTTCTTATGGCAAAAACGAGCCCAACAATATCTTTGACAAGCCCAAGCTCGGCACAACTTGTGTACACCTCTATTTAACAGTCATGGTAACATTCGCATAATCAAATATTCAAACAACTAAAACTAACTAATCAAAGAATATAATCTAGCAATATAATCAATAGTCTAATAATTAATATAGCAAATAATCAACTAATAAGATAAACAAAGTTTTGATTTCAATAAATTATTAGGGTTAAAATTTTGTGGTAAGTATTGACAAGTAAATTGGGTTTTTTTAAATGGGCTTCAAATTGCTTAATCGTTAATTATTATTATTTTATTTTAAAAAAATACAAAATCATCCAAACTAATTGTTTTATAGTTGTTACTTTATTTTATAGGGTTGGTGTCAAAATGATTGGGTTGGTCTCAAAATATCTTGTGTTGTGTAAACATCTTGCAGTTGGTCTCATAGTTTAATGGGGATTGGTGTTAAAATTTATTGGGGGTTGGTCGGGATTTGATTGTGTATATACAATTAGAAAAAAAAAACAATTCATGGGGTGCAGGCGACTCGTACCTAACCACTAGGTTCGCCCCTGCCCACAACCCACTCATCTTGCCACTTCTAGTTAAAAGAAAATTGGTTATCTGATTGCTCCTAGATCCAACAATGAAAGTTTAAAAACTAATCCCAGTAGCAATAAATAAAGAGTTGGTACCTTCGACTAATATCTTCCCACGTAAGGAATTCATTGTCAAGACCATAGTACAAACGGACGATCTCTCTTTCTCGTTCCCTTAGAGTTGTGGTCATCAACTTGTTCACTTCATCCTGCCAAAAGGACAAGTACAACAGGAAGCACATATTAAAAAAAGAAAACACTCAATTCGTTACTTCATCGCTTCTGCATGGAAGCGTTGTACTAGTCACTATTGTAATCCATAAGGTGAAGTTATAATCTCTCTCTATTCCAATATGTTTTTATGTAGCAGCCAGAAGCAAGGACAAGGGCAAATTTGGTAATTGAGAACTTAATGGCAATTGAGTCAATTTGGTGTCATGCAGAATGCAAGAATGTTTCTCACAAAATTTTCATATGGGCTTTAAGATTTAGGGGTTCCATATCCATCCCACAAAAGTATGCTACATCATGGGTAAAGAAAAAAAATGAAATCAATAGGATGAATGTTACAAAACATGCGAGGTACCTTGAGTGCCCCGTGATCTACTCCATTCCAAGGATTGTTCTCTGGGTGATCATCTGCCATGTACTGCAACAATAACATAATAACATTAAGTAGCTATAACCACAAGTAGTAGTTCGGTCATATAATACTAGAGGCCACAATTTTAAACCAATGACTTATTAATGAGCCGATTAACGGGTTAAATTAGTGAAAAGAAAAGCTAATAAAGAAACAAGTCAAATGGGTATGCCTAAAAGGTGTTTTAAAACTCTTAAACAACTTTATTCAATAAGACTATTTTTAAAAGATAGTGTTTTGTAGTGACATTTCACATGCTAAATATATACTCAAAAAGTAATTTTGATGTCAACCTGACTGAACCCATATACGTTTTGACCTATCATCAAACTCACAAGACCCATCCAGTGTTGCCACCTCTAGATATTACCAATAAAGTCTATACAGATGCACGTGTGAGTTTCTTTGAATGACTCTAGACTTACACTGTGAAAGGTATCACTTGGAAGACCATTTAATGAAGGGAATGCTGGCCTATCAAGTGAGAATACTTTGCATTTTGCCTACAAGGAAGGATCTAGATATTAATAAGATTAAAAAAAAATTGATGCATAAATATGAGTTTCTCAGTTACTTCACATACCTCAGTGGCATTCAATACTTTCTTTGTTGACATGCTTAGGCTTTCTGCAATTTTCTATATCACCAGATAATTACAACTCATTAGCTCAAATTCAAAAAAATCAAGGTATAGTACAAGTTGTTTCAAGTAACTTTCACAGTTAACTTACTTCGATTGATGGGGTTATTCCTTTTTTCTCAAGCTTAGCCTTGGCATGTCGTATTGCACTTAGTCTTTCATGCATGTGGATAGGTAACCTCAGGGTTCTAGAGTTTTCAATCAATGCTTTTGAAACACCCTGAAATTGAACAAGGACTTCTATTATTCTATAGTAACACGATGAATGAATTAACCACATTAAACATGAATTTATTCTCCTCACCTGTCTTATCCACCAATAAACATAGGTAGAAATCTTGAACCCCCTTGATGAATCATATTTCTCTATCCCACGCAGTAGTCCAATTAGACCTCCCTACAGAAAAAGAAAATTTGTGGAGTTAGAAATTAAAGAATTGCATGTCTACATATAAGTGATGCCATAATTATACTAGCTTAAAAATATATTTCTTCACTAATTACACGTGTTGAAGATAACAGACACCTGAATAAGGTCACCAGTTTCCGCTCCCATGTTAGCATACTTTTGTGCAACTGACATTACAAGACGCACATTGCTCAAGGCCAGCTTCTCTCTAGCCAATTTGCACTCAATCTGCTTGATTTGTAATTCAGCTCGTGAAATCCTAAGTGATGTTGCAAGTTGCACCTCTGAGGGTTCAGATCCCAATCTTTCCTTTAATCTGACATTCTCATGAAAACCATAGAATAAACTTCATATGTAGCAGAATTATGTTAAAGTGCAAGCATATACATATAAGGGATTATCACCTTGATTTCCGCTCTTCCAACCGTTGGCCAACTTTTATCTTTCTTGATAAAACCACCACCTCAGCATGAGTGAGCAATGTGTCACTTGCAATACCCTTAACATAACCACTTGCACGATTTCGAAGCAACTCTGGACTGATTACAAATTTCATCTGTTTCTTTGCACCAGCTTCATTAGAAGAAAATCTTCTGTTTGGTGTTTTCCTCTGAGCATCTATTCTGCGCCTACGTGCTGATTTCCCAGAACCATTGACATAAATCTTTTTGCTTCTTTTCTCTGTAGGGTTGACTTTAGTCAGCATCGTCTCGGTTGAAAGATTCCACTGCTTCTCTAATAAAGACTTCTGTAATGAGAGCAAGGCTTCAACTGGAAAATTTTGATTATCATGTACTAAGTGCTCAAATCCCTGAACCCATTGGTCTATACTGGAAGAACCAGAAGTGGTATTAACATGTTCCTTTAGAGCCCTGACGTAATGAGTGTCTTGATTATGCCTTTTGGATATGAAACCATGGCCATAGTCAGATGACTTTTTTGCAGTAATCACGTTCTTATTCGGGACAGATATGAACCCAAATTCAGTATTGTTTGGCAGCTTTTCATTGACATCAGAGTAATAAGAGGATGAACTCAACAGTCTTTCCCCTGCCCTTAATCCAACTACTGCAGTTGTAGCCATCATCTAGCTTTCTTTGCTTGCAATAAATGGCATCATTCAACCATAACACTTCCTCCTAGACTACAAAACAGTAATATTGTCGGAATATCGCTTCTGGCTTCTGGCTTCTTGCAGATCACTATCCTAAAGTTCCTGGCAAGGGGAAAAAGCAGAAAACTATAATCACACCAACTATCAGAATGGAAACAGTTTCTCATCATACTAGTGTAATGTGTAAGGCTTTTTAGCTTTTCCCCTTGAAAAGTGCAAACTTACTAAATTCTAATAAAAGCAAAGGAAGTTGTTTCAAAAATCTTCATCAGTGGTGCTTAGAGAACTTTAAAAAGTATGTTAAAGATATTCAAATTCAAAGCTAAATCGGTTCAAAGTTTGAGCTAAATGAGCACCAATATCATCCTCCCAAACAATAACTACTGTTATGTCTAAATCCTTCGATGTAAATTGTTTCAAGTCAAATTTTGAGCTACAAACTTATAAAGCCTCCCAATCACTGCTTAAAAGCAACACAATTTCGGTTCAAACAATCAAACCGTGGTTATATCGAAACAATAATCTGTAAATTAAGCAAAACTGTGAATAACAAGTACAGCTAATTAGTCATAATCAGAGTACTATATGTAATCTACACCAAAACTCAAATCATCAGGTAAACTATCATTGCTCAGATTTGAGTTCTACGATGAAAGTACAACGAAACATCATCATCAGAAACAACAAAATCGTTTCGGAACACATAATGCGATCGGAAATCCATTAATTGTACTGTAGATTATGATCAGAATAACAGTGAAGCGATACAATAATCAAACAATCAATCAAGCAGAAATTGTTTTAGAATCACCTTAATTTGCAAAGATCGAGAGAATTTCTCAATCGGAGGGTGGATGTGTGGTGATTGTAGTGAGTATCAGAGTGAGTGAACCTGAATAGAGCAAGGTGTGTGTCTGACTATCGACTTCTAGTTTCTCGTTGTTTAAAAAGGAAACACTTTTATATTTTCTATAAAGAAAATACATTTTTCGAATGACATACTTGTATAGTTATATAAACACCATTCATTCAAAGTTACTCATTGATAGTTGAGGATTGACGCTCTGATGTAAATCAAAGAGGCATAGGGTGTTACTGGTCATAGACCGTCAATGATTATTCAAGCATGTTATCTAGGGGTGGACCCAATTTTTATGGTTAGGTTTCATCCGACCCTCATAAAATTTTTTTGAATATTCGTATATACGTTATATTCCCGATTGACCATCAAGAAATTTTGTGAACAACCCAAAGATCTTTTTTTCTTACCAACGAGTTTTAAAAATATAAAATTTGAAAGTTTTACAAATATAAACCGATAAGTTATAAAAAATAACAAATATAAACTTATCATAAATATAATTTTCAGCTCATCAAGTTATTATCCAATAGGACAATACCTTTAGCCCATTAAATTAACAAAATAGCTCAGCTTTATTACTCAACAGGCCAATACTCATAACCTATTAAATTAACAAAATACAAAAAAAAATTGTAATTTAAACTATCGGTGACTAACCCTTGTACACAAAACGTCACATATCAGCACACTCTTCAGGTTCTAAAAGTCAATCGGCAAGGTGGCAATGGGTAAGGAAGAACGGTAATGTTCAATTGTTTATTTGATTGTTTTGTTTGATTATTTTAATGCTTAACATTATAATTTATAATCGTCAGTTTGTTATTTGTATGTTAGATTTTTATAACTAATTTAGGTGTTTGTTTTTTCTACAGGTGCAGTCTGCGAATCACATCTGCAGACATCTATAATAGAAAATGTGGATCAAACGTGTGCAGTCTGTAAGAAAAAGACTGTTTAATTTAACATTTGTAGATTGTTAAAATATTTTGTAATTAAAGTAAACCTATTTTTTAAACTTTAAAAAATACTTTAACATTAAAATATAAATAAAAGTCATACAAATACATTAAAATATAAATAAAAGTTATAAAAGTTATAATAATATTCATAAAACCAAACAAACCTAATCAAAATCAAACATAAACATAATCCATTATAACAAATCAAACAAACCTAAACATTATTAAACCTAAACATAATCCATGTGACAAATCAAACAAACCTAATCAAAATCAAACATAAACAAACAATCCATGGAACTTTACCTATGGTGAGCAGTAGGTGGCAGTCGAGCAGGAGGTCGCAGGAGAGGGGGCGGTCGAGCAGGAGAGGGGGGGGGGGGCGGTCAGCGATGATGTCGCAGGAGAGGGGCGGTCGGCGGTCGAGCGGGGGGAGGAGGTCCGGTCGAGCAGGGGGGAGGGGGCCGGTCGAGCAACAGAAGTCGAAGGAGAGGGGGGCGGTTGGCGGTGAGGTCGCCGACGATGGGGGAGGTCGGCGACGGAGGATGGGGGTGATGGAGGATGGGGAGACTGATGGGGGAGTACGTATTGTGTTTAGGTTTTTTTCAATATAAAGAGGTTGAAAGAGGAGAAAAGAGGTGGGTTTAGGTATTCTCCGAGAAGAGGACGGGAAGACACTTTTTAATGAAATGTCTTTCGTAAAACAAAAAGTCTGAAACCTAAAATGTATGTTCGTCCTCTTTTTGGTGAAGACAAAAGAGCCTAAGAAGTTTTTTTGTGAAAAAACAAACACCACCTTATTGTATGTTGTATGTATAATGATAATTTATAAATTTTCATTGTTTTGTTATTCTAATAATTAATATTTTATGATGTTGTAGGTTTATGATTGGATGTTAGGTTTTAATTTGTAAATCAAATGTCTTCAAGGATTTAAAGAAGTACACTAAAATCAATGAACATAAGATAATTTGTATTTCATATTTGCTATTTGTTTAATTCCTTAATGTTTAGTTACTAGTACACAGAATTGTAGAACCTTTTAACATGTGACCCCACTCGACCCGACCCGAATCGACCTGATTGGAAACGACCCAACCTAAATCATACTGAAAGAATTTGTGTTTTTACTATAGCCAATGTATTTTTAAAAAATTATCTGACCCTATGAAAGAAAATTATGGGTCCACCATTGATGTTATCGGAGGCTTGCTTCATGCAAGCATCTCACCGGAGTTTTGTCTTGTGCAAGCATGTTATTGAAGTCTTGTTTTCTGTAAGCATGTCACTTGATTGCTTAGCTTTATGTAGTATGTCACTTGATTCTTGTACTAGTAGTATAAGCATGCAGCCTAGATGATGACTCACCTAGTTACATTATGGTATGGCTATGATATGTCTTAGATTTTCAAATGTGGGTTGAGCTTAGAGGTTTTGAATAGCACAAATGAAGTTTATCTGGCTAAATAAAGACCAACATTTGTTTAAACGCTTATGTTTATGTTATTAAGACAATAAATAATTATCTTTATAATCAATGTTGAATTTGCATGATGTTTTTTCATGAATGCATGTGTATGTTTTTCTGTTGCAATGTTAATAAATTTCTAGTTCAAGAATTATGTTATAACATATAAACCCTTGATTTATTAGAATCAATTACATGGTTGGCTTGTGCGTGCACCTAAAATATGCCACCATCATCATAACTATCTCCATCCCCACCAACATTATATTATCACTCAATCATCATAGCCATCTCAATCCCCACCACCTGCATATTAAAACCACCATCACTTAAGTCTTGTAGTGAGAGAGTGAAAACTAATGAAGAAAAATGGTGTTTGAAGTTGTTATAATGCTCTATGAAAGGCAAAGAACATCAGTCAACAAAATCATGTGTCACACCTTAATTTACAAGTACGACCTGATGTATCAAACAAATAACATACTATAGCGGAAGTCGAATGAGAGGGGGGCAGTCCACGGTGAGGTCACCGACGATGGGGGAGGCCGGCGATGGAGGATGGGGGTGATGGAGGACGGGGAGACCGATGGGGGAGTATGTGTTGTGTTTAGGTTTTTTTCAATATAAAGAGGTTGGAAGAGGAGAAAAGAGGTGGGTTTGGGTATTCTCCCAAAAGAGGATGGGAAGACACTTTTTAATGATATGTCTTTCGTAAAACAAACAGTCTGAAACCTAAAATGTATGTCCGTCCTTTTCTTGGTGAAGACAAAAGAGCCTAAGAAGCTGTTTTGTGAAAAAACAAACACCACCTTATTGTATGTTGTATGTATAATGATAATTTATAAATTTTCATTGTTTTGTTATTCTAATAATTAATATTTTATGATGTTGTAGGTTTATGATTGGATGTTAGGTTTTAATTTGTAAATCAAATGTCTTCAAGGATTTAAAGAAGTACAATAAAATCAATGAACATAAGATAATTTGTATTTCATATTTGCTATTTGTTTAATTCCTTGATGTTTAGCTACTAGTACACAGAATTGTAGAACCTTTAACATGTGACCCCACTCGACCCGACTCGAATCGACCTGACTCGAATCGACCTGATTGGAAACGACCCAACCTAAATCATACTGAAAGAATTTGTGTTTTTACTATAGCCAATGTATTTTTAGAAAATTATCTGACCCTATGAAAGAAAATTATGGGTCCACTACTAATGTTATCGGAGGCTTGCTTTATGCAAGCATCTCACCGGAGTTTTGTCTCGTGCAAGCATGTTATTGAAGTCTTGTTTTCTGTAACCATGTCACTTGATTGCTTAACTTTATGTAGTATGTCACTTGATTGCTTAACTTTATAAGCATGCAGCCTAGATGATGACTCACCTGGTTACATTATGGTATGGCTATGATATGTCTTAGATTTTCAAATGTGGGTTGAGTTTAGAGGTTTTGAATAGCACAAATGAAGTCTATCCGGCTAAATAAAGACCGACATTTCTTTAAACGCTTATGTTTATGTTATTAAGACAATAAATAATTATCTTTATAATCAATGTTGAATTTGCGTGGATGTTTTTTCATGAATGCGTGTGTATGTTTTTTTGTTGTAATGTTAATAAATTTATTGTTCAAGAATTATGTTATAATATATAAACCCATGATTTATTAGAATCAATTACACGGTTGGCTTATGCGTGCACCTAAAATATGCCACCATCATCATAACTATCTCCATCCCCACCACCATTATATTATCACTCAATCGTCACAACTATCTCGATCCCAAACACCTCCATATTAAAACCACCATCACTTAAGTCTTGTAGTGAGAGAGTGAGAACTAATGAAGAAAAAGGGTGTTTGAAGCAGTTATAATGCTCTATGGAAGGCAAAGAACATCAGTCAACAAAATCATGTGTCACACCTTAATTTACAAGTACGACTTGATGTATCAAACAGATAACATACTATCGTGGAATTCTCAATATTCAAATCTTCAAACTAGACTGAATTAAACCTTAACAATACATTCTAGATCCACACATTACAAAATATAAATACGATATACACTGCCCTTGGCAGTTTTAACTTAATCATTATAGTCTACATGAATTTCTTATTCGATTTCAGCCGCTAAGTCTCCATGACCTAGCCATTGCCTTATGTCACCTCCTACATCACAGGCTAAAATATGTCAACAACAATGTCGTTCGTGAGTTATAACCAATGACACTAAACAGTTAGACAGTTTGACGATATGTGCAGCTATATTTTTATCAATTCAAACCTCGCCTTCCTAGAGGTAGTGTCTGTCAACATATATGTCACTCCAGGTCTAACAATAACGGCGGGTCTGCTAAAGGCACCCTGATCGAATTAATCCTGACACGTCATATCAAGTATCCCTCAGGGACCTTTAATGACACTCGAACCAATCTCGAAGGATCACAACTATTAGCACCACACCATACTCGAGAGTAAGGCACATCACTACCTAAATAGATCTAACTAAGCGTACATAAGCACCTAGGTGATTGGTGATTTAGTCCAGAACCCATCCTCACACCCTAATGATTTGCCCATGACTAATAGTGATCAACGTCGAACGCACATAAGCTATGTTTGTTAACTCAAGTAGGCAAGTTAACTTACAGTCACACATCAGAACATTTTAAACAAATAGTTGCAAAGCTAGGATACAACCTCAAAATCATATAGAGAAAAGGGATGGTTAGACTAAAATCGATGAGTTGCAAGAGTGTCCACACCCTAGTCAGCGAGCATAACCCTAAAATATATTGACATCCATGACAAGTCACAACAAAAACGAACATGTAACCCCTCGGGTTTGTTGCTCAAGTTACTGTATTTGACAGGGCCTAGTCATGTCAATGACTTTAGGCTAGGATCTCCATGACCCCAATCATCATTTCCTATCACGGATCAAGATGAACACTCATCAAAGAACTAGGGTTCACACGCATGCCCAAAATAGTGACCAAATGGAGATAACTCTCCACATCACAAAAAATCATTTTTTCGTGCTTATTCCCTATGGAAACCAAATGGTTATAACACGACCATACATTACCCATTCTAAATCAAAACCAGACTTTGTCACGCGACAAATTTGTTTATCAAAATATGGATTTTTATCTAATATTTCATAATGTGCATACTAATATTTAATCACCTGTTTGAGTTCTTTCAGAAACTATGGTTTGCCCCAAAATCCATAACAATGCACAATTCACGATTTTAGAACCTTGCCATGTTAGATCCGGAGCACAAATCATCTTCAAATGATCACAAATTCACTACTGACATATCTAACACTAAAATAGGGTTTCACACGTCATATTTTTATTTATTCATAGTAAGAAATCTTATTCAAGTAAAATGAATCATACCTTGCAGTCCTCGAATGCACCGTTTAGTAAACAGATGTTATACAGTGACATATAACCTTTGCATGCCTTTCTTAACACTCATAAAGCTTAAATTCTAAAGAGAGTTGTGATAGGATTCGTTTATAGAAAGAGAGAGTGAAAAGGTTCGTTTGTAGAGAGAGAACCAAGATTAGGAGTAAATGGTGAAAAAAATCAGAATTTTAGGATTTTATGTTAAAATAACATTTGGAAGCCTTAACAGACCATCATGCATGTCCTTAGTGGTCCCCACTACCTTAAAATTGAATATATTAATATTCCAAATGGAAAATCCACATATTCCAAATGGAATATTTGTATTTTGAAAAGAATACTCCTCGCGGTCCGTCATGTTGGCCTTTGGTGGTCCGTGAGGTCCTTAGCGAACCGCTGTGTTTTTCCTTGGTATGGAGAGTTGTTTTTTTATGAAAATTATTCTTTGGAAAGGTCTGAAAATCCATAGAAGATGATGTCTTGACATATCTAACCCACCATCACCATGCTTGAACCATCATCACTTACCCACCATCATCATACCTTAACCACCATCGTTGACCCACTATCACCATACCTGAACCACCAGTATTCACCCACCGTCATTATACCTAATCCATCATGACTTATAACCCATAAACTTAAATCCTAACACTAACCCAAATTCAATCTACAAGATGGTTTCTCGTTCCAAAACGCCCTTGCTTCCTTCACATAGTTTCTTGACCACTGCATTTTTTCACAATGGAGAATGGTAGTGTGGGGGTGGCAATGGCGGTGGCTGTGGTGATAGAGAAAGGCAGTAGTGGTGGTGTGTTGGTGGTAGATACCTAGTCACAACCCTGAAATATATTAACATCCATGTCAAGTAACTACTATAACGATCATGAAACCCCACAGGTCCCCACTCAAGTTACTCTATTTGATAGACCCCAGTTATGTCAATGACTTCAGACTAGGGTCTCCATGACCCCAGTCATCATATCCTCTCACTGCTGAAGACGAACACCCGTCGTAGAGATAGAGTTCACGCGTGCATCCAACAAAGTGACCAAATTGACATAACTCACCACATCATAAAAATCATTTTTGTGCTTGTTCCTTGTGGAACAAAAATGGTTATAACACGACCATACATTACCCATTCCAAACCGAAACCAAACTTTGTCATGCGATAAATCTGTTTATCAAAATATGGATGTTTAATCAAATATTTTATAATGTGCATACTAATATTTAATCACCAGTTTGGGTTCTTTCCAAAGCCATGTTTTACCCTAAAATCCATAACAATGCACAATTCAAGGTTTTAGAACATTACCATATAAGATCTGGAGCACACAAACGTCTTCACACTACCATAGATCCACCACCGAGCGATCTAACACTGAAATGGAGTGTTGCACATCACATTTTTTATTCATAGTAAGAACTCTTATTTAAATAAAACGAACCTTACTTTGCAATCCTCACATGCACCTTTTAGCAAATAGACATTTTAAAAAGCACATATAGCCTTTTAATCTTGAAAATAATATCCTCACGGTCTGTCAAGTTGGGCTTTGGTGTCCATGATGTCCTTAGCAATCCACTATGTTTTTCCTTGCAGGTCTGCAATAATTTTTCCTTACTTAAACCTAACTTCCTTCCCTGGAGGACCGAGATCAATAATGTATGTGTTGGATCAAGAAGGCTGGTGCAACCAAAACAAAATCACTTAGACAAATTTTGGTGCTACTTACAAAGGCTTCCGAAGCCAAGTGTGGAGCTTCCGAAGGAAGTAGAGTTCTTCCGAAGACAAAGTGAAAAATCAACTTCCGAAGACAAAGTGAAAGATCAACTTCCGAAGACAAACTCTACTTCCGAAATCAAAGAATTTACTTTCGAAGATCAAGTCTGATAAGAAGAAATCAGAAGACTGCTTCCGAAGTATGAAGAAAGAAGAAGTCCTCAAGCCTCGGAAGAAGTAGCCTCTTCCGAAGTATAAGTGGCTTCGGAAGTACATGTTCTTCCGAAGCCATTTAACCTTCGGGAAACACTGCTATGAACCAGTGGACATAAGTATGGTCTCTGACACTCCGCTGCAGACCTCTGATACTACATGGCGCTTTCTCAAAGAGCCATGTAGTTGACCATACTTTATTCCACTGTTCACCTTTTATGATAGTACAAGTTACCAACTTTAGTTGGTGACAAAAGGTAAGTCAGGGACATGTCCTGACTACCATATCTCAGATAAGACTTTATCTGAGATACCTTAAACTATAGCTTTGTGGTATTAGCTTTAGTTATAGGATTCCAGCTGGTATCAAAGTATATCCGGCTGTAGGTAGTATTATATATAGTTTCTCATTGTAACTCATAACATATGCTTGTAAGTGTCTTGTAACATTTGAGTTAACAAGCAATATATGCAGTACCTTAAAAATTACTTCTTGTGTTTGTTTTCTACTTATTATATTGTTATCAACTCTTAGAGACTATGCCTTCATCCGAGTGTAGTTCAAGTGAGTTTGAGAGAAAAACAAAGTGTTTAGTGACATAAACCGATCCTGCAATTGGTATCAGAGCTTTTTAGGCTCTTGATTATGAGATCTTATCATCCAAATCAACCTGTTTTTCACTCCTCCCTACAACTCACTCAAAATGGCCCTTAACAAATCCGAAGTAGAGATGGGAACTATGACCAAAGCTCCCATCATTACTCCTGAAAACTTCAGGTCTTGGAGCAGAAGAATGGAAGGCTTCATCAAATACCAAGACAGCAGAATGTGGTACTCCATTGTCAACGGCCCGTATAAACCCAAGGTGGTAGCACCTATGGAAACGGTTCCATGATAGAAAAAGCTATTGAAGATTATTCTGACGAAGACCGAAAGAAGATGGACATCGATAGCAATGCAATGACCATTCTTATGACTGCAATACCCAACTCCATCATGGTAGTGTTTGAGCATTGTAAGTCTGCCAAAGAATTGTTCGATGCATTTGCTCAGATCTATTCAAGCTCCAACGACTCCAAGAAGGACTCACTGAAGTAGCAGTTCGAGAACTTCACTTATATTGCTGGAGAGACCCTCAGCCAACAGTATTTTAGGTACATGGATCTTATTTCTTCTCTTCAGTCTGTGAAGATCACTCCTGAACTTAGAGACAAGAAAGTTCATGAGTGCTCTTCCAAATGAGTGGACATTCTACTATGTCTCTATCAAGAGAACAGAGAACTTGAACACTCTTACTATGACTGAACTCTATGGCATCCTTGATGGATACCGTTTAGAGATGGAAAGTAAGAAGGGCCACCAAGCAAGCAGACCCCTGAGTCTTCCTGCTAGCAACACTTTAATTGTTGCTGAAGGCTCAGTACCCCCACAACCTCAACACTACCTGACATACAATACAATCAGCAGCCATCCTGCTCTTCTGGACCATACATCACTTTCCCTGAGACTCCAAGGTCTCAACAGGCTCAGCACAGTTCCTTTCAGGACAGCTGTGCCTTTGTCTCAGGAAGTGGACACTCTGGTGATTTTCAATATTGTTTTGATGATCTAGAGTGTTTCAGTCCAGACGATGTAGAGTATGTGGACATCGTCCAACAGATGGCTCTTTTAACCTACAGAGCGAAGAAGTTCTTTAAGAGAACTGGAAGGCACTTCCCTCAAAACCCAACTACCAACAAGTTTGGGTTTTGAGAAAACCAAGGCCAAATGTTACAACTGTAACCAACTTGGTCACTTTGCAAGGGAATGCAAGGCTCCTAAGACAAATCCCGGAACCCCACAGGCCTCCACACATCCCTCTACATCAAAGTCCACTGGAAAGTCAACTGAAACAACTGCAATGGCTCAAGAAGTTGACTGGAGCTTTATGGTACAGGATGTGACTCCTGCTCAAGCTCTCATGGCCAGAACAAATGATAACCAGGTATATGAACATCTATGTACTCCTGCCTATATAGCTAAGGTTAAATTATATCAGGACTACAATATGCAAATTAGAGCTGATATTGAGTCTTTAAATATCTTAAAATCTGATTTTAAAAGGGCTGAATCTGACTACCAAAAGAAAATTAAAGAGTTAGAGAGAAATCTGTGTCCTTATTAAAACATGAACATACCAATTACAAGACTCAAATAAAGGATCTAATATCCAAATTGTCTGAGGCTCAAGCCCAGCTTGTCACTGCTGAGGCTCAAGCCAGGAAGTATGCTATTTCTGAGCAGAACTTTCAAGTTATTATTGTATCATCCTCCCACTCCAAAATCTGTTATCAGAACAAAGGAGGGTTGGGGACCAATGAAATTGCTCCGCCACACTCTTATAAGTCTATTAGACAACCTAGATGTGGTACTGAAGAGCAAGAGGTCCCAACTGCTAACCCATCTTCACCTGAGTTGAAGAATGATGCAACAATAGTGGCCACCACAGGGAAGGAACATGTAAATCTACCTACCTCTCCCAGTGAAGATCAAACCCTAACCTCCAAAGCCAGAAGAAGCAGAGCTAAAGCTGCCAGAAGAACTGCTAATAAGGTGGCTGAGTCTAAGCTGAAGATTGACCCAAAACAAAAGGGCGTCTTTATCTCAGCTAGATTCCAGGTGGTAGGTACTTCTGATTCAGGAAAGGAGTGTAATACCAGCACTCCTATCCTACCAAAGGATCAGAAGTTATAGGGAAAAGTTGTTGATGAAGAGAAAAAGCCCAAGAAACAGCAATCCTCACATTCCCAAAAGACTAACATTGCATGCATAATGTGTGGTTTGCAAAACCACATTGCTAAAGATTGTTACTACAATCTTGCTAGCACACATTATGCAAATAATGTTAGAAAAGAAGGAGTCAGGGAAGGTTTCACATTTGGACCATATCAAACGGTTCAAGTGATAAAAAAGGGAAAGCTGGTTTCCAAAGCAAGGTTGCTTTCGGAAGAAAACTCTTGTTCCGAAGGGAAAATGGCTTCGGAAGCAAAAGCTGTTAAAGTTCGGAAGAACAAGAAAGTTCCCTTGAAACCATCCCAGAAGAAGACTGCTTCGGAAGAAAAGGTGGTGAAGGCTTCTTCCGAAAAGAAAGAAGCTTCGGAAGAATGCCATGCTGCAAAAGCTTCAACAAGCTCATCCTCTATGATCAACCAAAGGATGGATTGGAAGATCAAGAAAGATGCTGCAGCCCAAACCTCTTCTTTAAAGACATCCATTGAACCCCCATGCTTAACTTTTGGTTCAATTATGTCACTATCATTGGAAGAACCCAAGACCAACAAGGCTTGGGTCTCCAATCAAAACTAACAATCTCATCTTGTGTGCAGGGACATCCATATGACAAGAACAACAATGTCTGGATTGTGGACAGTGGATGCTCCAGGCACATGACAGGGAACAGATCTCTCCTTCAACAGTTTCAACACTATGATGGAGGTCCTGTCCAATTTGGAGGTGAGACCGGAGGATATATTTCAAGCAGAGGGAGTATTTCCAACGGGAAGTTAAAAGTTGACAAAGTTCACTTTGTCAAACAGCTTGAACACAATCTGTTAAGTGTTTATCAGTTTTGTGATCAAAAGCACCATTGCTTTTCACAGAACATGAGTGCATTTCCTCAAACCAGGGATGAGAATTCCTCCAGAATTGGTGCTTCTTAGATCTCCCAGGAAAGGGGATATGTACAAGCTTGATATGAACAATGCTTCCCCAATGGGTGAAGTATCATGCTTTCTTTCCAAAGCTGATAGTGATGAGTCAACACTTTGGCATAAACGTATATGTCATGTAAATTTTAAGAAAA
Source organism: Flaveria ramosissima (assembly GCA_025215565.1). NCBI lineage: Eukaryota > Viridiplantae > Streptophyta > Magnoliopsida > Asterales > Asteraceae > Flaveria > Flaveria ramosissima. The sequence goes on from CM046042.1 coordinate 708,192, forward strand.
TGAATAAATTGGCTAAATATAACTTGGTACATGGTTTGCCTAAAAAGGAATTTTTCTGTAAAGATAACTGTATTGCATGCCTGAAAGGGAAGCAACATAGGGCTTCTCACAAATCCAAAAATGTTAACTCTATCACTACTCCATTACACTTATTGCACATGGATCTTTTTGGTCCCACTAGTATTATGAGCATTGGAAGGAAAGCATGCTGCCTTGTGACAGTTAATGATTTTATAAGATTTACATGGGTATTCTTTTTAAGAACTAAAGGTGAAACTACTGAAACATTAAAATCTTTTATCCTTAAAATAGAAAATCAAATTGATCACAAGGTTAAGATAATTAGAAGTGATCAAGGGACTGAGTTTAAGAACTTCATTCTTGACTTATTCTGTAACTCAAAAGGGATTACCGGAAAATATAGTGCTCCCAGAACTCCTCAACAAAATGGTGTTGCTGAGAGGAGGAACATGACACTTATTGAGGCTGCTCGAGCTATGTTAGCTGATTCAAAACTACCTCTAATATTCTGGGCAGAGGCAGTCAGCACTGCATGCTATGTGCAGAACAGAGTTCTTGTAGTTAAGCCACATGGAAGAACCCCTTATGAGCTATGAAACAAGAGACCACTGTTCATTGGCTTTCTAATGTCATTTGGCAACAGGTGTACCATACTTAACACAAAAGACAATTTGGCAAAATTTGCTGAAAAGTCAGATGATGCTATCTTTGTTGGATACTCTTCTAGCTCTAAAGCTTATAGAGTATACAACATTAAGAATCAACAATTTGAGGAGTCATCCAATATAGTTGTTAATGAGCACACTCCTTGTGTTAGGGGGAATGGCCCTGATCATATCTTTGATTTAGAATTGTTTCCAAACTATTCTAAACCTTCTTGTGAGAATGTTTCAGTTGGAGCAGGCACTCAAAATGATGCTGATGCTGCTGCTGATGTTGATCAACTGTTTGAGCTACCCAGACCTCTTCCAAGTTCTCCAAGAGCTGCAACAAATCAAGCTTCCACTATTCACAGATCTGATAGTGTAACTATATCAAGGAATAGTGAAGCTTCAACAAGTGAATCACCTGCTGATCCTCAAAACTCATCAGGTGATCCAACACAACACCAGGCTGAAGGAAGTAGCATTTTGAAGGAACATGCAACTGTTAATGCTGCTTCACAGCCAACAATTGATGATGTTTCTCAGTCATTCAATCAGTCCTCATTGAATGACTTTGAAACAACAGCTGGACAACGTGTTCAAGTTCTTGAGCAGAATATGTCCAATCTGGATTTATCTCTGCAACTGGAAGTGATTCCTCATCTTAGGATTCATAATACTCATCCAACTAAGAACATCATAGGGGATGTCTCTGAAGGTGTTAGAACAAGAGGGCAGACTCATCATGGGAATGTCTGCTTGTACTCATGCTTTTTATCCCAGATGAAACCCAAGAAGGTGGAAGATGCCTTGAAAAATAGTAGCTAGGTTGAATCGATGCAAGAGGAGATGCTTCAATTCAAAAGACAGAAGGTTTGGAACCTATGTCCGCTACCATCTGGTCAAGTACCTATAGGCACTAAATGGGTTTTCAGAAATAAGAGAGATGATAAAGGCTTGATCTCAAGAACAAGGCAAGATTGGTGGTTCAAGGATACACCCAAGAGGAAGAATCGATTATACTGATGTCTTTACACCTGTTGCAAGACTTGAGGCAGTTAGGATCTTCCTTGCTTATGCTGCAATCAAGAATTTCACTGTCTACCAACTTGATGTCAAGTGTGCCTTTATATATAGGGATATAGATAGGGAAGTCTACGTGTGCCAACCTCCAGAATTTGAAGACCCACAACATCCCAACTATGTGTGCAAACTGGATAAAGCTTTATATGGGCTGCACCAAGCACCTAGGTTGTGGTATGAGACTCTGTCTGAGTTTCTTTTGAAGAATGGTTACACTAGAGGTACCATTGACAAGACTCTCTTCATTAGAAAGTCTGCAAAGGACATTTTGCTTGTTCAAGTCTATCTTGATGACATCATATTTGGTTCCTCAAATGACCAAATGTGTAAGGACTTTGAAAGCATTATGAAGAAGAAGTTTGAAATGAGTTCCATGGGAAAAATGGACTTTTTCCTTGGAATTCAAGTGAAGCAATTGAAGGAAGGGTTCTTCATCAATCAATTCAAGTATGTCAATGACATCTTAGAGAAATTTGAGATGAAGGATTGTAAGCTTGCCAAGACACCCATACCCAGAAACCATAATCTTTATCCTGACCTTGAGGGGGAGGATACTGATCAATATTATTATAGGGCAATTATTGGTCCTCTGATGTATCTCACAGCCAGTAAACCTGATATCATGTTTGCCACTTGTATCTATGCAAGATATCAGGCAGCTCCAAAGGTGTCTCACCTAGCTACTACGAAGAGAATCCTCCGATACCTCAAAGGAGCACCTAAACTAGGTCTTTGGTATACAAGAAATAGTGATTTCAATCTCTATAGATACTCTGACAGTGACTATGGTGGCTGCAACATTGACAATAAATCAACATCAGGAGGATGTCAATTTCTTGGTGGAAGGATCATCTCATGGCAATGCAAGAAACAATCCTGTGTATCTACATCAACTGCTGAAGCTGAATACATTGCTGCTGCAAGCTGTTGCGCTCAGCTGCTGTGGATTCAAAATCAGATGTTAGACTATGGATTCAACTTTATGAGTACTCCTATCCATATTGACAACAACAGTGCTATCTCCATCACTGAAAATCCGGTGAAACACTTTAAGACAAAGCATATTGATATCAGGTACCATTTTATTAGAGATATTCATGAGAGAAATCTGATCAAGCTAATCAAGGTTGACTCAAATGAAATATGTTGATTTGTTCACCAAAGCTTTTGATGAAGAAAGATTTAAGTATCTCATAACAGCTATTGGGATGATAAACATTGATTAGACTACCTTTTTTGAAAACCTTTTAATGTGTAATGTCTTATGTCAATACAACCTAAGCCCTGTTACAAAAGATCTCTCTGAAATTTTCTAAGTATAAATTTCTTCCGAAGAGAAATTAACCCTCGGAAGTTATTTTCATATCTTCCGAAGCAAAATTTCTCCAAGGATAATTTTTCTTCTCGAAAGAGTTTTTAGTCTCGGAAGAAGCGATTGATTTCATATCGATCTACTTCTGAAGCTTACAAAAACGCTCCATTCGAAAAGCAATCTTTACCTTCGGAAGACAAATTACCTTCGGAAATGTTTTATATTCGGAAGAGAGATTTTACTGTGTAACGGAAATCTCTTGGGCCCCACATTGTAAAAAGCAAAGATTTTGTTAATGATGTCGGATTATTTAACTGAATTAAACCTTACCGCCACTGTCATTTCATCCACTAAAACATCACATCACCTTATCCTAACCCCATTACCGCCTTTCCACCCTCTTTTAAATAATCCCGACTATTCACTTTCATCTTCTTACTTCAATTTTACTGCCTTAAAAGTGTCCTTCACTCTAACTTTACCCAAGCTCAAATTCATCCACTTTCACCTTTCTCAAATGACGCTCAACGCTCAGCACAACCAAGTCGCACTTCTTGATTCGTCAAGAGATGTTGACTTCTCTGAAATCATCTTTCTAACCCAATCATCCTATTACACAGCCTTAACTGTTAATCCCACTGTTTACTCCAATCAAATGGCTGAATTTTGGGAAAATAGTCAAGTTGAAACCCTAAATGGGGTTCATGTGATAAGATCCAGCATTTGTGGACAAGAGTTGGTCATCACTGAACAACTTATCAGGGAGCATCTCGAGCTTCATGATGAGGGTGCTCCTACAGAATTCCCTAAAACAGATTTAGACAGCACCTACATCCTCATGGGATATGGTGGAGACGTGAGCAGGTCGACTGTCTACAAATTCAACTTCTCCTACAACTGAAGTTCCTCCTGCACGTTGTCCTTCACTGTCTGTCAAACAAATCTGGGGGATGGGACCAAATCCCGTATGAACTAGGATGCTTAGTTCATGGACTGGTGAGAGGCCTCCGCTTCAACTACTCAAGATTTATGCTGACCAATCTTATTGGGAATCTTCAGAGGGAAACATTCTTTATGTATCCCAGATTCCTTCAGCACATCATCAACTATGAGCTGGACCAGAGTCACCTTGTCTGTACAGCTGCTCTGACTGTCCCTCAAATGAGCCTACCATCTTCAAGACTTTGAAGAAGGTATCCACCAACTTCACTGGAAGGTACACTTCTTTACCTCTAGGTATGACTAAGCATATAGTTCCTGGTGACATTCCTGTTCACCCCACAGGTGATGAACCCTCACCAACAACGCCCCAAGTGAACCCTTGTTCATCTAGAGTGGAACAATGGGCTCCCACTCAGTCTGAGGTCTCACCATCTTCTCATTTGACCTCAATTTGGGTTTTGAGTCTCCTTAGTCTCAAACCCATGAGCCCGAAACCCAAGCCAACAGCCCTCAGGATGAGTATTTATACTCTTCTGAGCAGCCAACAAGGGACAGCCCCACCAAAGGCTCAATGCCTGTAGACATTGACCAAGGTCCCGGGTCAATAGGCTTAACCTCCTTATCTTTCGCTGACCTTCTCTTCAAAACTGATGAAGAGACAACATCCCTCCATGGCAATTAAGTTGATCTACAACACCCTCTCCAAAATCAACAGAGCCTAGAGATGTAACATCCGCCATTTTTTCAAGTTAAAACCCAAACCCGAACTCATTTTGAGCTTCCATTATTAATTTACTTAATAAATGGATCAAATACATTAAATATGTAATCAACTTATTGATTGATAAATAATTATTCTTCATAAAATTATAAAGTTTATTAATCATGTTACAAAAAAATAACTAAATGGAAAAGACTTATTAAAACTTATAAAGTTATAAAATGAATTTTAATAAACTTATATAAAGTTTTATTAGTAATTATGAATTTTAAATACTGAAAATAAATAATCAAATTATAAAGTTTATAAGTTTTGTAAAAGTTATAAAGACTAACAAATAAATAATTTGATTGATTATTCAAATTGGTTTTATAAAGTCTATAAATATTTTATAAAAAAAGTTGTTAAAATTAGAGTCTTCAAGAATTTAAATTTTAAATTATAATTATTCTTTTATTTATTTAAATTATTTAATTTTATATTTATTTCAAATTCCAATCATAACCCCCTTTTAAAAGACTTATAAATAACCATTAACACCATTCATAACCTCCTCCTAACCTCAAGTATAAAAGCAAGGCTTAGGCCTCACTTTTCATTTGCTCATTCTCTAAAAACCTCACTCTCATATCTTTCTTTCATCCATTGGTTATGATGAATTTGAAGAATTTTATTTTACAAGAAATTTCAAGAATTCTTAATACTAAGGTAATCCTTTATTGTTTTTATATTATACATTTTAATCATCTTAACATTCAATTGTTCTCATGACTTTATGTTCTTACTATTATTCTTTCTTCTACCAAACCTCTTTTTATTTTAATAAGTATCATTTGATCATTAACATTTTAATAATCACTAATATTATAATAATCACTAACATTCCTAAATTAAGCTAACAACACACTAACATAAACAAAGAATCCCGTTTGCATATGGACGGCTATGCCGCCGCATTCGGTTATTCTGCAAGATTATTGTTCTAAATGATGGCTATTCCAAAGTCTTAGAATATTTTTATAACTCAAATGAAGACTAATATACCATATATTAATATAATAAATTGTTCTAACCCGTTTCATGTATTAACAATTTTAAAAGTGCACATAAGTGCCTTACTATAATTCTGGCAGAATATAGTCTTACTTCAACCGACCATAACTTGATCATAACAAACTAAATTTGGGTAAACTCAGACTCCAATGTTAAGTTCATTGAATTACTTTTTCAACGACAGTTTACACGTCTTCAAACTCAATCGGACGACTCAACAATAGCCTTCACAAATAAGTGCGCATTTCAGCACCTTCTGTCTTGTGATGCTTGTTTGACCTATTTAAAGATCTTTTCATAAAAATGTTTCTGAATAAAAATTGTCCGGGAGACTTTGAACTAGTCTAGTATAAATTTTATAATTTTATGAAACCGTTTTCTATTTTTAAAACCTGTTCAAACACATACCAAACATTCTGTCCAGAATCTAAAATTGATGCAATAATCCTTTTTCAATCTACCTTTCGCTTTTTAGCATTCTCTAAACGTTCTAACTTCTTGTAATGAATTCCAACATCAAGTTATTGTTTTTCTATCATTTAGGAGATCACCTTTGACTCTTGACATACAAGCTTTCTTATGTACTCTACAATCATCACTATACTTGTGAGTTTTCTATGTGAGTATTTCCATACCCCTTTTGCTTATTTTCACACTTTGGGGTGAAACATGTTAACTTATTATCATTGCACTTGTAAACTTATTTGAGACTTGTAAATCTATGGCAATTCATCTTGTAAAGTTGTGGTTAGTTGAACTTTTATGGTTACCATGTTATGGCGTTATATGTACAATCATTAACTATTGCTAGCCCAGCGAAGTCATAGATCTATGGGTAAGACAAGCCTGCTTGGTTGATCCAAGTACACTTAGCTGATCGTATATACTTTTAACGTTTGAGACTTGTAAAACTTTTGTCGAGGTTTGATTGTTGCATTGTTCATAACATCCCTAATCACTTTACTCACTAACTTATGACTTGAATTGCCATCTTTTATATACTTATGTATTGAAAACTATGGAATGCTCACCAATATTTTATGTTGACCCTTTTATTTTTTAACATGTTTCAGGAATACCTCAAGTATGTGATCTACTCTTTGAAGCTTGCACATCTAGGAATGGACTTAGATAAATAAATGAAATAAGAATGATTTGTTACATTCTATGTTATGCTTTTAATTCCTTTGAGACATATGTTGTAATGTGACAATTGAAACTTATGTTTAAATTATATTTGGATTATTAATAGCGTTATGTGGCTGTGAACGATCTTAACTCTCACTTCTCGACGTTTCCGCCGTCAAGGTTGGGTGTGACAAGAGAGACCTCTTATCTCTAGCCCCCATCAGCAACCCATAACTGAGGTGAGTCCCACTGATGTGGAGGGGACTCATGCAGATTCAGCTGCCACTATAGAAGGTGCCTCAATGGACCTTATGGATAGTGGTAACATTTCTGAGACTAAATCTGCGGCAACCATGCCTCTTGATGACTCTGAAAGAGACATCATTAAGCAGGGGAAACCAGGGTGCCAAGAAACCACATCTGGTGGTGAGGCTGAACATACTAGGTATGTTACCTCATCTCCCCGTGATTCTTCAAAAGAAGATGAGGGAAGCATGCAGCTCCTCATACAAGACCCACTATCTAAAGTCTCAAACCTTGAATCCATGGTTAGGACTATAGAAGAAAGGTCTGTCACTCAGCAACTTGAGATTGACAATCTCAAGGCTCAACTAGCTGAGAAACCAGATTGAGAGATCTATTAGGCATGTACCTGTTCAGGTCTCCTTGACCCCTTCCTCCAGCTCATCTAGCTCTCAAGATGATGCTACCAAAAAGGGGGAGAGTGTTCAGAGAAAAAAATCTGAGGACCCACAGAGCCAAACTTCAACTTCAACACTTTCAGCTCCCTTTACAACTTTGTCTGAGCCATCCCAAGTTGTACTTCAAATCGACCCAAGGATGCTCGGAGATCTCTATAGACTCTTTTCCAAGTTAATGTTGAGATCCTCTATTGATCAGCCAAGCCCTTATGTTGCCATGATGTACTTTGGAGCAGAGGAGCTTCAGAGGCTAAGTGCACCTTCTACCACTGTGGAAGAAGTTGGTCAACCTAAGGTCCAAGTGGAACCTGAGATTAAATTCGAAGGGGAAATGAGGACTGATGGCCCAGCAACTGACACAGTTGGGACAGAGTCTGCACCTTCTCAAACTTCCGAAGCTGAAGTCAAAGCCTCGGAAGAACAACCTAAATCTTCCGAAGCTGAAATGGAAGCCGCGGAAGGACTGTTCTCTCTATCCGAGGATCTAATCATCACAGATGCAATTCTAGAACTAGAATAGTGAGGACTTTCTGGATCAACCTCCTGTTCAGACACCCTCTCTGCCTCTCCTACAATCAGAATCCACTCTCCAAGAACCACCAAAGTCAAGCTCTTCAAAGGATAACAAAGGGAAGAAGAAAATGACTACGGAAGAGCTTCAGGAAGAGGAGAAGATTGAAAAGCTAAAAAGAAAAGGAAGACTTCCAATTGGGAAACTACTAGCTGCCAGTACAAAAGCAGCTGCAGCCAACCAGGAGGCTGTCAACAACAATAGGAGAGAATATATCATTGACTAGCTCATCAATCTTGGAGCTGCCAATGAAGAAACACTCTTGCTACCATTAGAGGAGTTGGTGGAACTAGAAAAGGCAACCAGGCTGCAGAAGGAAGTAGCAAGGTTGGCCTAGGAGGAAGAAAAGGAAGAGGAATAAAGGGAAGCTGACATACAGCTCAGGAAGGAAAGGATAGACTTCCTAACATCTAGAGGTTTCTCTTTTAAGAACTGTCTCCACACAATAGTGAAACGATCCTTTGGCTCTATAACAAGGAGCATGATCAAATGGAGAAAGAGAGAAAAAGAGCTGCAAGAGAAAAGCTGAAGGAGAAGAAGAAGAAGGAAGAAGAAGCAAGGGTCACTGCAACCAAGAAGGTCGGTGAGAAAGCTTGGATGAAAGACTATCTCCGGGCTCACGGCTTCTCTGGTAGGCAGGTGGGTCCCATGTCTGAAAGTACACTCCAATGGATTGTCAGTGAAATCAAGGCTGACATTCGTTTGGGCAAAAGAAGAGAGATGTACAGAAGGGTACAGGGGATGACCTTCACTGCAACTACTCAACCCCAACCTGAACCAATTCCCTCTCCATTCACCATCAAGACTGAACCTTCCACTCCTGAACCCTCACCTTTACCCACATCCACTTCCTCTCCTCAACCACCCAAACTACCCATCCTTCAACCCAAAACACTTACCCGAACCACTATACCTCATCCTACCCTACAAGCCTCCAAACCATCCCCTCTGCCTTCCAAACATCTCTCTCTAGAGGAGTTCAAGGAAATCAAGACAAAGCTCACCAACTGCACAACTTTGAGCGACATCTCCTGTAAGGAAGACTCTGTCAAACTAACCTATGTTGATGGATCTTCACGTTTCCTCACAAGAGATCAATTTCTTGATCTTTCCAGAGGAACATTTGACCATGCTGCAAGACTTCTAGGCCTCAACTCAGATTCTTTGAATGATGAAGAGAAGAGACTAAGAAGAAAGCTGGTGACTCTGTTGGATACAAAGAAAGAGGACAAGATTCCTAGTCAGTCTCTTGTGCCTAGAAAGAAAATAATCCAATGGAGGTTCGATGAAGCTACTCACAACTTTGTTGTGGAAAAAGAGAGTGGTGAAGTCAATAGGCTGAATGCCATATCTCTGCTACACTCTAGCAGGTTTGATATTGCTGAGTTAGCAGAGAAACCATTCTCCAACCCCTCGAACTCTGAAACTACTGCTCTCATCAGAAATCATCTCCGCAGTCTTTATCTAGCTGAGCTAACTGCAAAAGCTAAGATTGAAGAAGAGTTTAAGTTGAGAAGAAAGGAAGACAAGGATAAACCTCCCACCAAGGGCACAACCTTTCTACAGATGGTGGAGGGTCCTGAATTGAAACCTATAGTTAGATGGGAATATGATTATAGCTCCCATCAACTAACTCTTTTCAGAGGGCCACAACAAATGGTACATATCATTCAGGGTGACAGACCGGAGTTCCTATCAACTAAAGATTTGTACAAACTTCTCAGCACCACATCAGGGAAGAACAAGGAAACTGACAAATATTTACTTTCCTTGGTGCTGAAGGTTTTGAGGAGCAGAAACAAGTGATGTTTTGGTAGCATCAGCCTAGGGAGAGTTTGTTGTATCAAGAAGAAGGCTGGTGCAACCAAAACCAAATCACTTAGACAAATTTTGGTGCTACTTACAAAGGCTTCCGAAGCCAAGTGTGGAGCTTCCGAAGGAAGTAGAGTTCTTCCGAAGACAAAGTGAAAGATCAACTTCCGAAGACAAACTCTACTTCCGAAGTCAAAGAATTTACTTCCGAAGATCAAGTCTAAGAAGAAGAAATCAGAAGACTGCTTCTGAAGTATGAAGAAAGAAGAAGTCCTCAAGCCTCGGAAGAAGTAGCCTCTTCCGAAGTATAAGTGGCTTCGGAAGTACTTGTTCTTCCAAAGCCATTTAACCTTCGGGAGACACTGCTATGAACCAGTGGACATAAGTATGGTCTCTAACACTCCGCTGCAAACCTCTGATACTGCATGGCGCTTTCTCAAAGAGCCATGTAGTTAACCATACTTTATCCCAATATTCACCTTTTATGATAGTACAAGTTACCAACTTTAGTTGTTGACAAAAGGTAAGTCAGGGACATGTCCTGACTACCATATCTCAGATGAGACTTTATCTAAGATACCTTAAACTATAGCTTTGTAGTATTAGCTTTAGTTATAGGATTCCAGCTGATATCAAAGTATATCCGGCTGTAGGTAGTATTATATATAGTTTCTCATTGTAACTCATAACATATGCTTGTAAGTGTCTTGTAACATTTGAGTTGAGAAGCAATATATGCAAGTACCTTGAAAATTACTTCTTGTGTTTGTTTTTATACTTATTATATCGTTATGAACTCTTAGAGACTCTGCCTTCATCCGAGTGTAGTTCAAGTGAGTTTGAGAGAAAAACAAAGTATTTAGTGACATAAACTGATCCTACAGTATGTAACCCATAGCTTTATGGTTGGTGATCTTATTTTTTTGAATTAATTCTTTATTTAGTTCTCTAAATCGCTACCTATTCCTCTTTGTCATATATGAGCTCATCCATAGGACAGAGGGGTCGTACCTAATTCTAATTGCTATAAATTTAAAGCAAAAGAACAATCACTGAACATCACTATAGTGTCCCCATGTGAAAACTTTGCCAAACGATCGACGTGGCTCGATACCTATAAAACTGGTATGGAGAGTTGTTATTTTTGTTTGATTTTTTGGTTTTTTAAAAGGGTCTGATTCACTAATTCTTAAAATCCTTAGACGAAGCTCTCTTGACGTATGTAACTCAACATCACTATGCCTCAACCACCATCACTAAACCACCATCATCATACCTAAACCACCATCAATGATGACCATTACCATACCCGAACCACCATCGCTCATTTATCATCACCATACCTAAAACACCATGACTTATAACCACTAAACTTAAATCATAACACTAACCTGAGTTACTCAATTTACAAATGGTTTCTTGTTCCAAAATGCCCATGCTTCCTTCACACGGTTTATTGACCATTGCCTATTTCTTCATGATAGAGAACGGTAGTGTGGGGATGGTAGTGGCGATGGAGAAAAGCAACAATGGTAGTGTGCATATGTGGTACTGGATACTTGATCAGACGGTGACAATGGTGGTGGTTGATGGGTGGCTGGTGGCTGATGGGTTGCTAGTAGCTACGAAGAATAGCGAAGAATATAGGACGGTTGTGGTATGGTGATGGAGAACGGGTAATGATCATGGTGGGGATTTAGTTGATAATGATATTATGTATACATACATACATACACATAATAAGTTTTTTATTATAAGAAGATGGGGTTTACACTGTTATAATATCATAATAATTAACACAAGATTAGTGTTATAACCTTAAGAACTTTAAAGAGAATTGCAAGAGCAAGAAGAAGAGAAATATATAACTTATGAAAGTGTATACAAGAGGTGCATCTTCATATTTATACTACAAACATCAATTATTTTGGTAGACAAGTTAAACTATTTTGGTAGATAAGTAGCATACCCGGTGGGAAAAAACCTTAGATAAGAAAAAAAAGAGTACAGCTTATTACTCCACCTCAAATTATCTTTTGTAGATCATCACATTGTGTGTACGGTCGCATGCCAATATCATAAACATGTCTTTTGAAAGTTGTTTTAGGAAGTGCCTTTATGAAAAGATTAGATGAATTGTTGCTAAATTGAACGTATCTCATTTCAACTTGTTTATTTTTAATAAGATCTTGAGTGTATGAAAAGAATCTTAGTGGTATATGTTGTGCTCTGTACTTTTGATATACCCTTATTTCATTTATGAGACACAAACTGCATTATCTTCATAGATTGGTGTTATATTTTCATCTTTCTCTAATCCATAAGAAGTTGATATTAACCATATACATTCTCTTGAAGCTTCATGTAGTGCAATGACTTCAACATAATTTGAGGATATCGTAACGAGTGTTTGCTTCTGAAAACGCCATGAAATCGCAGTTCCTCTATTTTTAAATACGTATCCAGTTTGAGATTTTCATTATGGGGATTTGATAAATAAACTGCATCTGCATAACCAACCAACCTTTCTTTTGACTTATTAGGATAAACAAGCCTAAATCAATAGTACCTTGAAGATATCAAAAAATATGTTTAATCTCATTCTAGTGCCTTTTAGTAGGAGCTGAACTAAATCTTGCTAACAATTAACTGCAAAAGAAATGTCAGGTCTCGTACAGTTAGTAAGATACACAAGAGCTCTAATTGTACTGAGATATGGTATCTCTAGACCAAGGACCTCTTCATTATCTTCACAAGAACGGAATTGATAATTATCAACATTGAGTGATCTAACAACCATTGGTGTGCTTAAAGGATTTGCTTTGTCCATATTGAAATGCTTTAAGAGTTTCTCAGTATAAGTTGACTGATGCATAAGTATTCCATTATGCATATGCTCAAATGTGCAAACCAAGAAAATATTTGGTTTTCCAAGGTCTTTAATTTCAAATTCTTTCTTTAAAAGAGCAAGTGCTTCATTTATTTTCTTTTGCGTCCTAATTATATTTAGATCATCAACATACACAGCTTTGATCACATATCCTGATGTTATTTTCTTAATAAAGACGTATAGACAAATAAGATTACCTGTGTATCCTTTACTTGTCAAATAGTCACTCCAACGGTTATACCACATTCTTCCAGATTGTTTGAGTGCATACAAGGATCTTTGTAATTTGATGGAATATATTTCCTTAGGCTTTGAGCTTAACGCTTTAGGGAATTTAAACCTTCACGGACTTTCATATAGATGTCACTATCTAGTGATCCATACAAGTAAGTGTGACAACATACATAATACGCATCTCTAAATTTCTAGAGAGTGCTAAACCGATTAAGTATCTAAAGGTTATTGCATCCATAACAGGGGAGTATGTTTTCTCGTAATCAATCCCTGGCCTTTGTAAAAAAAAAACCCTGAGCTACAAGTTCTAGCTTTATACCTTATAACTTCATTTTTCACATTTCGATTTCATACAAAAACTCATTTATACCCTATAGGCTTTACGGCCATCGAAATAATAACAATAGGTCCAAAGACCTTTCGTTTGTTAAGTGAATCTAATTTAGCTTGCATAGATCATTTCCATTTATCCCAATCATGTCTATTTTACAGTCACTAACTGACTGTGGTTCAGGATCATCATCTCCACTTAGATTCGTTTTTGAGGGGTCGAACCGGCCGGTTCTTCCCGAACCGGTGGTCGGACCGATTCGGACCGGTTTTTGTTTTTTTAATTTTAATGGGTAAAAACGAGGTGTTAAATCATAAATTAGTGTGTTTGATATACAAAAATAGTTATATTTTATATATAACTTGTAACACCCGGAAATTTATTATTTTGAAGCCGGCGAAGAAAGAAAAGAAATAAAGTCCAAAGTCGAGGGACCAAACTCGCCAACGAAGAAAAGTCGGGAAATGTGGTGATATGTGTAGGGAGAGGGCAGCCCACTCTCCCCACACTTCACAAAAAATCAGCCACCAAAGAAGAGAGAAGAGAGAGAAGAGAAAAGGGAGAAAAGGGTTGATTCGGGTGATTCGAGTGTCCAAATCCGTCGAGTAGCAAGCCAAATCGAAGCTCTTGTCTTTGTGCTCGATTGTGTGAGTTCTAGGACCCCACTTTTACTTGTTTTCAACTGATTTTGGGGCTGGAAGATGTCAAAAACCCGTTTTTATGTGTGTGTGTGTTTGACCCATTTGGGTGTGATGCGTATGATGCGTTTAGAGTATGATTTCGGGCTTGTGTGTGCTTGTATGGTGTTAAGGTATACTTTCCTAAGGTCCAGGAGGGTTGATTTAGGCTTAGAATGGGTTTGGATGAGCTTGGAGGCCGAAAATGGCAGATTGGGTTCGGGATGAACTCCATTCTGCATCAGCTAGGGCTAGGCGACCGAATGAAGGCCATACGGCCGAATGAGGGCGATTGAAGGTCATTCGCACGACTGGGACTCAGTCGCACGACTGGGAGTCCAGTCGCATGAGGGTGGGCGACTGAGGGTTCAGTCGCATAAAGGCTCAGTCGCATGAGTCCATACGCATGAGGTTAGTCGCATAGGTGCCCATTCGCAGTAGTCCCAGTCGCACAAGGTCCATACGCACGATTGGATGTTCATTCGCATAGATGACCATCCGCATGAGTTCAGTCGCATGATGTTCAGTCGCATGGAGGCCATGCGACTGAAGAGTGTCCATACGCCCGAATGGGGCTGTTGCACTCGAGGGAATGTGTAGTTTGACTTCTGGCCTTCGGGGAAAGGTGCAGATGTAAGTTTGATGTAAAGTAACCCGTAGAGCATGTAAGATGAATGTTATGGCCTCAGAGAGCATGTAGGGCATGAAGATGATGATGTTGCATGTTTATGCATATTATGAATGTATGATGTTACCCTGTATGATGATGATGAATGTGTATGAATGTTCCTTATTATGATGTATGCTTATCTTTCTTGTGGCTTTACATGTCATGCTAATGAATGAACGAATGAATGAAGTATTATGTAATGTAAAGCGAAAGATAATGAAAGAGGAACATGAAGTAAGAATGCATGCATTAATGAACGATGAATGAACGAAAGAAAGGCTTGCAAGCATATTTATTGGGGTGAGCGACTTTGTGTTGCAAAAGACTCGAGTAAGAGCTATCGTGATGTTGCCTTGGGGTGAGCAACCTTGTTGTTGCAAAAGACTCGGATAGCTTGCTATCGTGATGGGCAATTGGGGTGAGCAACCTTAGGGGTGCAAAAGACTCGGATAGCGAGCAATCATTGAGATTGCCATTGAGGTGAGCGACCGTGTTGTCGCAAAAGACTCGGAAGACAGAATGAACGAAAGAATGGAAGATAACGAATGTAATGAAAGATAATAATGAAATTATCTGTGTATACGTATGTTGTATGATCGCATGATAAAGGAATGGTTTTTAATGAAAGTAAAGTATGTTTTATTATTAAAACTAGAACTCACTCAGCAACGCTGACTTTTATTGCATTTTCCAGTTGGCAGGTAAATGATTGCTGAGGATGGCATGGCGAAGCTACTCGGCTCTTTTGGGATGGCATCCAATTATATAGCTTTTGTGATGTAATGCAAACATGAATTTTGTAACCGGATAATGATGTATTATTTGGCAAAAGTAATTATAATGAAACGTGATGTCATTTTTGAATGTTTCCGCTGCAATGTTTTCTCCATGAAATGTAAATGTATGTTTTATATGCGATGAATGACCAACTGTAAGCGTCCCGGGAACGGGGCCTTACAAGTTGGTATCAGAGCCAAAGTTTAAGTGAAATGGGTAAATTTTCAAAATAAACCTTAACTTAAACTGAAAATGGGACGAAAAAGGAATGGGATGCCAAACTGAGTAGCTGCGTGCCATCAGGTATTTTCTTAAAGTTAACCGGTTTTATGTGCGCATGGTATATGTTATGTGTTGTATGTAGATTTGAATACTGATGTAGTCAGGACAGGTAATACTTGGGGTATGAAGAGTACAGTAAGTGGCTAATCACAACTGGCCACTGTAATTAGGGACTTACTATACTTGACATAAACTGAGTTGTTTCCTTGAATGACCGTGTTGGTGTTTGAATCTTTCAGTGTGATAGAGGATGGCTGGTGGTAGATCTTCTAGAGCTTCTAGGGGTGGAGGCCGTGATGGCCCTGTTGCTGAACCACGCCCTAAAAGAGGAAGGCCTAGAGCTGAGAAAGAGGTTCCTGCAGAACCTGAGACCCCTCATCCAGAAGCTGGGGATGAGAGTGCGAATCTGAGAGCCTCGGTAAAGGAGGCTGTGGTTGAGGAAGTGCATCAGGTCATGCAGACAATCTTACCGTCTGTGGTGACCGAAGTTATCAAAGCTGTGAAGGAGGGGGAACGAAAGGAGAGGAATCGGGCCTCGGGGAGCAACCGGAGCCTGAAACTATTTTCTCCGATAATGAGGAGGAAGAGGAAGAGGAGCCTGTGCGGGAGGTGGCACGAGGCTGCAACTAGGGGTGTTTATGAGATGCAAGCCCCCTACTTTTGACGGCAATGGCAATGCCGCTGCTGCTCACCGATGGGTGAGAGAAATGGAGGCTGTTCTCGACATCAGCGAGTGCCGAGAAGATCAGAAAGTCAAGTTTGCCACCCACTCCTTCGTGGACTCGGCACTATGCTGGTGGGACAACATTGTCCAAGCAGAGGGTAATCGGGCGATCGGGCGAATGAGGTGGCCCGAACTGAAGAAGATGGTGATCGAGGAGTTTTGTCCTCATCGGGAAATGGATAAGGTTGAGAGGGAGTTTCTGCAACTGGAGGCGGGAACCATGACACACCAACAGTACACCACGAAGTTCAACGAAATGGCACGTCTGGTGCCAGATCAAGTGACACCTCTGTCCCGAAAGATCAAGAGGTATATACAGGGTTTGCCGGCGGATATTCGCAGGCACATGATTGCCGCCCGGCCGAGCACGTTTAGGTCGGCGGTGGATTTGGCGGGAAGATTGTATGATGAGAGGACGGTGGTGGTGGCTGATGGTGGTAGGAAGAGCGGTGGTGACCGGAACTGGCAGGGGAAGAGGTTTGGTCGGGGTAACGCCTCGACGGGTAATAAGAAGGCACGGGTGGATGATCGCCGTGTGGTTATGTCAGGTACGGATCGAGAAGGTGTGGTAAATGTGGACGGGAGCACAGCGGGGAGTGCAGGTTTGGGTCGAATTTGTGCTTCAGGTGTGGAAAGGCGGGACACATGGCAAAGGACTGTCGTGCGGTCCGATGCTTTAACTGTGGCGAAGAGGGTCACATGCTCAAAGATTGTAAGAAGCCGAGGGCTGAGAGTTCAGGGGCAAAGAGGACGGGAGGTGATGGACCGAGGGCGAGCGCCAGGGCATTCACCATGACACAGGAGGAAGCTAGAACGGACCCTGATGTCGTGTCCGGTACGTTTCTGGTGAACCAAACTTTAGCTTCTGTGTTATTTGATTCTGGTGCGAGTAAAAGTTTTATTTCTGCTGCTTTCTGTGCTAAGCTGCCTGTTAGTAGTAGATGTGTTAATGCGCCCTTCGATGTAGAAACTGCCATAGGTAAGTCTACCAGGATTTCTGAGATGATAGAGAATTGTGATGTGGAGCTCGAGGGTCATAAGTTTCCTGTTAGACCGTTTGTGATGACCTTAGGTGGTTTTGACTTGGTTCTTGGGATGGATTGGTTAGCGGACTTCGAGGCGAACATTGTGTGTCGCAAGAAGATGATTCGGTTGTTGGCGCCTGACGGTAGTTCAGTGACAGTGTATGGTGATCGGGTTACTACGATTCCGAAAGTGATCTCGATGGCGGTGGCGGGAAAGTGTATGAGGCGTGGATGTAGTGCCTACTTGGCCTATGTAAAGGATGTGGATACGCCATCACCACAACTAGCCGATGTACCGGTTGTGTGTGACTTTCCAGATGTGTTCCCAGAAGACTTATCAGGAGTGCCACCTGACAGAGAGATTGAGTTTCAAATTGATCTGATACCGGGTGCCCAACCAGTCGCCAAGGCACCGTATCGGTTGGCTCCGACCGAGATGAAAGAATTGATGGAGCAGTTGCAAGAACTGCTTGATAAGGGGTTCATTAGACCGAGTATCTCTCCCTGGGGTGCTCCGGTCCTGTTTGTAAAGAAGAAGGACGGTAGTATGAGGATGTGCATCGACTACCGCGAGCTAAACAAGTTGACAGTGAAGAACCGATACCCCTTACCGAGGATAGATGATTTGTTCGATCAGCTTCAGGGTGCCAGTTGGTTTTCGAGAATAGATCTTCGATCTGGTTACCATCAGTTGAAGGTGAAGGAGCAAGATATTCCTAAAACAGCTTTCCGTACGCGCTATGGTCACTACGAGTTTCTTGTCATGTCTTTTGGCTTGACCAACGCGCCAGCTGCTTTTATGGATTTGATGAACCGTGTGTGTCGGCCTATGTTGGATAAATCAGTAATTGTGTTTATTGATGATATCCTGATTTATTCGAGGAGCGAAGCAGAGCACGCCGGTCACATTCGCGAAGTTCTTGAGACGTTGAGGAGGGAGAAGCTGTATGCTAAATTCTCCAAGTGCGCGTTCTGGTTGCGCGAAGTTCAGTTCTTGGGTCATGTGGTGAATCCTGACGGGATTATGGTGGACCCGGCAAAAGTGGAGGCAGTTATGCAATGGAAGTCGCCAAAGACGCCATCCGAGATTCGTAGCTTCTTGGGTTTGGCGGGTTACTATAGAAGGTTCATTCAAGACTTCTCTAAGATTGCTTCTCCACTAACCAAGTTGACCCGAAAAGATGTGAAGTTCGTATGGGGTCAAGCTCAAGAGAAGGCGTTTGAAGAATTGAAGGCGAGATTGACTCAAGCTCCTGTTCTGTCATTACCCGATGGAAGTGAAGACTTGGTGGTTTATTCCGATGCTTCTTACTCGGGGTTGGGGTGTGTGTTAATGCAGAGAGGAAAGGTTATAGCCTATGCATCCCGACAGTTGAAGGTTCATGAGGTCAATTATCCTACTCATGACTTGGAGCTGGCAGCCGTGGTCTTTGCTTTAAAGATTTGGAGGCACTACCTCTATGGCACGAAGTGTACCATATTCACTGACCACAAGAGTCTGAAGTACTTCTTTGAGCAGAAGGATTTGAACATGAGGCAGAGGCGGTGGTTGGAACTTATAAAGGATTATGATTGTGAGATCCACTACCATCCGGGCAAGGCCAATGTGGTGGCTGATGCCCTTAGCCGGAAGGAGAGGCCCGAGCCGATTCGGGTGAAAGCCTATCAGTTGATCATGACCTCTGATGTAATGAAGCAGGTTAAAGAGTTTCAAGATGAGGCACTGAAAGAAGATCATCTTAACTCTGAAAGGATGAGAGGTCTGGTTGGGGAATTGGGTGAAAACACGCTCGGTGTTAGAACCCGATTTGATCGTGTGTGGATTCCTCGTTTTGGGGATCTACGGGGAAAGATAATGGATGAAGCTCACAAGACTCGGTACTCCATTCATCCTGGTGCCACGAAGATGTACCATGATATGAAGAAAGATTATTGGTGGCCGGGTATGAAGCGCGACGTGGTGGAGTATGTGAGTAAGTGCCTTACTTGCTTACAGGTGAAGGCCGAGCACCAAAAGCCGTATGGGAAGATACAACCTTTGGATATACCGGAATGGAAGTGGGAGCATATCACCATGGATTTCATTACAAAGTTGCCGCGTACCCCGAAAGGGTACGATGCCATATGGGTGATAGTTGATCGTTTGACGAAGAGTGCTCACTTCCTACCGATCCGCGAGACATATTCATCTGAGAGGTTGGCTGATCTGTTCATCAAGGAAATTGTGACTCGTCATGGTGTGCCGGTGTCTATTGTGTCGGATCGCGACACCCGGTTTACATCTAAATTCTGGAAGAAGTTCCACGATGCTATGGGGACGAGGTTGCATATTAGCACGGCTTATCATCCCCAGACTGATGGTCAGTCAGAAAGGACCATTCAGACGCTGGAAGACATGCTTCGGGCATGTGTGATCGATTTTGGTGGAAGTTGGGACGACCACCTACCGTTAGCCGAATTCTCATATAACAACAGTTATCACGCCAGCATCGGCATGCCTCCATATGAGATGCTATACGGTAGGAGATGCAGAACGCCCGTTTGTTGGGGTGATATTGGTCAGAAGGAATTGGGGAGCGTCGAGGTAATCGAGGCTACGACTGAGAAGCTTGAGAAGATCAAAGCCTTCATGAAGGCAGCCAAAGACAGACAGAAGTCGTATGCCGATAAACGACGCAGGCCGATTGAGTTCCAGGTGGGTGACCGGGTTATGTTGAAGGTCTCACCTTGGAAGGGAATCATTCGCTTCCGAAAGCGGGGCAAGTTGAGCCCAAGGTATATAGGCCCTTTCCGAATCATTGCTCGAGTAGGAGAGGTGGCCTATAGACTGGAGTTACCAGATGAGTTAAGTGGAATTCACCCGACATTCCATGTATCTCATCTAAGGAAGTGCTTAGCAGATGAAGATATGATTGTTCCATTGGAGGATATCGAAGTAGATGAACGGCTCAACTATGTGGAGCAACCAGTGGCAATCATCGATCGAAAGGAGAAAAGGCTAAGGAATAAAGTGGTTCCCCTTGTGCGTGTACAGTGGAAGCACAGGAAGGGATCCGAATCGACGTGGGAGACTGAGGAAGAAATGAGACAACATTATCCACGTTTGTTCGAGGAATGACAGGTTTCGGGGACGAAACCTATTTAAGGGGGGTGGACTTGTAACACCCGGAAATTTATTATTTTGAAGCCGGCGAAGAAAGAAAAGAAATAAAGTCCAAAGTCGAGGGACCAAACTCGCCAACGAAGAAAAGTCGGGAAATGTGGTGATATGTGTAGGGAGAGGGCAGCCCACTCTCCCCACACTTCACAAAAAAATCAGCCACCAAAGAAGAGAGAAGAGAGAAAGAAGAGAAAAAGGGAGAAAAGGGTTGATTCGGGTGATTCGAGTGTCCAAATCCGTCGAGTAGCAAGCCAAATCGAAGCTCTTGTCTTTGTGCTCGATTGTGTGAGTTCTAGGACCCCACTTTTACTTGTTTTCAACTGATTTTGGGGCTGGAAGATGTCAAAAACCCGTTTTTATGTGTGTGTATGTTTGACCCATTTGGGTGTGATGTGTATGATGCGTTTAGAGTATGATTTCGGGCTTGTGTGTGCTTGTATGGTGTTAAGGTATACATTCCTAAGGTCCAGGAGGGTTGATTTAGGCTTAGAATGGGTTTGGATGAGCTTGGAGGCCGAAAATGGCAGATTGGGTTCGGGATGAACTCCATTCTGCATCAGCTAGGGCTAGGCGACCGAATGAAGGCCATACGGCCGAATGAGGGCGATTGAAGGTCATTCGCACGACTGGGACTCAGTCGCACGACTGGGAGTCCAGTCGCATGAGGGATGGGCGACTGAGGGTTCAGTCGCATAAAGGCTCAGTCGCATGAGTCCATACGCATGAGGTTAGTCGCATAGGTGCCCATTCGCAGTAATCCCAGTCGCACAAGGTCCATACGCACGATTGGATGTTCATTCGCATAGATGACCATCCGCATGAGTTCAGTCGCATGATGTTCAGTCGCATGGAGGCCATGCGACTGAAGAGTGTCCATACGCCCGAATGGGGCTGTTGCACTCGAGGGAATGTGTAGTTTGACTTCTGGCCTTCGGGGAAAGGTGCAGATGTAAGTTTGATGTAAAGTAACCCGTAGAGCATGTAAGATGAATGTTATGGCCTCAGAGAGCATGTAGGGCATGAAGATGATGATGTTGCATGTTTATGCATATTATGAATGTATGATGTTACCCTGTATGATGATGATGAATGTGTATGAATGTTCCTTATTATGATGTATGCTTATCTTTCTTGTGGCTTTACATGTCATGCTAATGAATGAACGAATGAATGAAGTATTATGTAATGTAAAGCGAAAGATAATGAAAGAGGAACATGAAGTAAGAATGCATGCATTAATGAACGATGAATGAACGAAAGAAAGGCTTGCAAGCATATTTATTGGGGTGAGCGACTTTGTGTTGCAAAAGACTCGAGTAAGAGCTATCGTGATGTTGCCTTGGGGTGAGCAACCTTGTTGTTGCAAAAGACTCGGATAGCTTGCTATCGTGATGGGCAATTGGGGTGAGCAACCTTAGGGGTGCAAAAGACTCGGATAGCGAGCAATCATTGAGATTGCCATTGAGGTGAGCGACCGTGTTGTCGCAAAAGACTCGGAAGACAGAATGAACGAAAGAATGGAAGATAATGAATGTAATGAAAGATAATAATGAAATTATCTGTGTATACGTATGTTGTATGATCGCATGATAAAGGAATGGTTTTTAATGAAAGTAAAGTATGTTTTATTATTAAAACTAGAACTCACTCAGCAATGCTGACTTTTATTGCATTTTCCAGTTGGCAGGTAAATGATTGCTGAGGATGGCATGGCGAAGCTACTCGGCTCTTTTGGGATGGCATCCAATTATATAGCTTTTGTGATGTAATGCAAACATGAATTTTGTAACCGGATAATGATGTATTATTTGGCAAAAGTAATTATAATGAAACGTGATGTCATTTTTGAATGTTTCCGCTGCAATGTTTTCTCCATGAAATGTAAATGTATGTTTTATATGCGATGAATGACCAACTGTAAGCGTCCCGGGAACGGGGCCTTACATAACTATAAAATATATATATAAATTATATATAAATTACTTATATTTAACTACATATATAAATATAATTAAAATATAGTTAAATCCGGTCCGACCGATCCGACCACCAAAGGCGTCCGGTTCGACGTCCGATCCGGTTCTGAAAGCATTGGGAAAATGTGCTCGCAATTTGATAATTAGTATAAGAAATTATTCAAACGCTACATTACGAGTTGATAACAAAGAGACATGAGACCATCAGCTTGATACGTATATTAAAACCATAAAGTATCTAAATGGTTCACATGGTGGATAAATTGGCCCACATATATCTCCTTGAATTCTTTCAAGAAACAAAGGTGATTCCTTTTCAATTTTCACAGGCAAAGGCCTTGTAATTTACCAAGAGAACAAGATGTACACAAAGGAATTTTATTCGATTGTGGGATCTTTTGATATTTCAATGGATGCCCATGAGTGTTTTCAATTATTCTTTTCATCATTGTAGATCCTGGATGACCCAATTTGTCATGCTATAAGTTAAGTGTTTTAGGATCATAAATTTTTTTTAACTACCATATATTCCTGAGGCATATTAATGTGTGTATAATGTAAACCAGACTAAAGTGTTGATAGTTTTTCTAATATATGATCTTTGCTTATGACATGCAAATATTTTTCATTGTCAATAGTCATTGACTAAATATCATACCCATTATGATATATGTTTTTGAAACTCAAAAGTTTTTTTGATTTTGGGGAATATAAAGCATTTTCTATTATAAACTTTGTACTATTTGGTAATGCTAAATTAGTTTTTCTCACTCCTTCTATCAGGTCTGTAGGGACTGATATTGTATTAACGATTCCTTTTGTTGGTTTAAGTTCATAAAAATATTTTTTGATCTAAGTATAGTGTGTGTGGCTCCACTATCCGCTATACATATATCTGCTTCATTTGTTTGATCTTGTGCTCCAGTGATGTTCATTTTAATCTTGAAAGTATAAAGAAAAATAATAAGTGAATAACGACGACATTGTTATATTTTGACAAGAACTTTATTTAATCGAAAGAAAACATTACATGAAGAAAAATACATGATTAAAGATAGAAAAACACTTAATTGTTGCATATAATTATTGTGATCAAGCAACATGTGTTTCAAAGGTCTATGTCAAAGTCTGTAGTGTTTAACTCAATGTTGAGATCATTAAAATTATCAATGTGACATCCGTCACTTTAAGGTCCGTCAATTAACGTGTTTGTCCGTCATCTATTCTATGATTGGTCATTGCTCACCTCTATTTGACTCTTTATGTGGATATCATGTGTGTATTATTATCGTTGTGTGTGTATTCGTTATAACCATGTGTTAACCTTAAAAAGACTTTTAAAACTTTCATTTTTGAAAACGTCAAATATATCATTTTATAAATATAATAAATGTTTTTAATATAACCATTTCTTAAGTCATGACAACATTAAATATGCTTTTACAATTAATATAAAACACCTAACAAAGTCGTTTTCCAATCGAACCAAATTTGAGAAACTCGGGGGGTTAAGTGCAGGGACTAAACTTGTAATTTTACAAACATGGGCTGGGTATAAATACCCTCTTACCAGCCCTAACCTTAATTATCACCATCTTTTCATCTTCATCCTCTACACACACAAAATCACCATTCTTGCACCAAATCCAACCCGAGAGGTCTCGTTTTCTTCGTCTTAACACCGTCTAGAGCTTAGACTACCCCTTTCTAGCAGGTAGTTGTCCTTGGTTGTTTGTTTTCTAGCCTTTTCACGGCTGTCCAAAACTAGGGTTTCGGGTGTTCGGGTTCAACCCGAACACACAAGGTCGTATGGGTGCGTGTGAGGTCTCTTTGCTTGTGTTTCATGCTTGTGTATGTTTGTTGAGTGTTTCTGGAGGTCTTTGTGGTGTAAAACCCGTGTTTAGAGCAGCTCGGGGGCTGCTCATCCCGACCACAGTCGCGATTCTGCAGATCAGGCGACTGGGTCATCCATGCGATTGAGCCGTGTGATTGAGTGGGTCGTGCGACTGGATCATGCGTCTGAGTCAATCGCGCGACTGAGTTGTGCGACTAGGCATGTCGTGCGACTGAGTTGTGCGACTAGGCATGTCGTGCGACTGAGTGTCTGTATGCGATTGAGTCATGCGTGCGAACGAGTGTATGCGATTGAGTCATGCGATTGAGTGTTTGTGTGCGACTGAGTCAGGTGACCGACTGAATGTGTGCGAATGTGCGTGATTCGCACGACTGGAGTCCAATCGCACGAATGAAGGTTCAATCGTACGAAAGTAGCTTATTCGTACGACTGGAGGTTGATTCGTGCGTATGGGAGTTGAGTCGTGCAATTGGGTGTTGTGTGGTACGACTGAAGGCCAATCATACGAATGAAGGCTCAATCGTACGAATGAAGCTGATTCGCACGATTGAGGGTTGATTCGCACGAATGGAGGTTGAGTCGTGCGTCTGGCCTTGTTATGCGACTGAAATTGTTGAGTTTGACCCCTTGTGCGTGGTGTGAGTAAGTCGTGTGATGTTGAGGTAACATTAACACAATAATGCCATTGTTCGGCCACAAAGATTAAAGTCAACGCGAGAAAGGGCACACAAACTATTTTGAACAAATTGAACTAACGCTTTACAACGATCAATTGACTTATAACTATTGACACTTATTCAATGCTTCTTCAATAACAACGAGACTTTTACTTAAACACCATCATTAATGGCGACAATGTCTTGTGCTTGGATCTACATAGGATCTAGTACGTGTGTCAGTCTGTGTGTGTTATACGCGACCCAGCCGATACGACCCGAACCGACCCATCATTATTGCGCGCTTATACATATATCATATCATTAATGCTATACAATAACTGTCAATAGGTGTTTGACTGTTTATTTGCATTCAACATTTGGGATACATCGATCATACATACTTACCACCTAACAAGTGAGTTTCGTGGCCCCTTTTTACGCTTATACAATATTTCAATCATTTACAACTTGGGGGAAAAGTATGCTTACACAATTTCTATGTTGTACAACTTACATACATTTTACATACAAGGAATCAACGTGATACTGTGTTGCAAGTACTATTTGATACATGCTTGGGTCTGCTGTGTGGTTCTATCTTTGCAACTATTTAATTCCAGTGTGGGAACCGACGGTTAGGTATTGGTAGTACTACTGGGTTGACACCCCCACCCTCGTTCGATGGTATACTAGTTGGTACCATCAGTGGCCAGGAACGGGCCCTTGGGTGAATATATGCCGACAATTTCTTTGTGTACATCGCTAGGTTTGGTTGCAAAGCTCATGTCATGTGATATTTACTTGTGTATATAACTGTATTCACGGTATTCCGACGCGCTTACTTATTACAGCTTCACTTACATTTTTAATACATAAACCTGCGAGCTCACCAACAATTATGTTGACCGTTTTAAGCCTATCTTTTCAGGTGATCATGCAAGTCCAGGAATCTAGGTGTGCTGCCTTAGTGGAGACCCTAGGATGCATTTTTGGGACTTAACATGTTTTGTTAAACAATCTTTTTGAACAATGTTAACGCTTGTAAACAATTATCAACTTTTGAAACTTGTTCCCGGGTTGTGGGAATTAACATTTAAATTTTCATCTTTATGTGATTATGTGTTATCGGTATCATGTTGCTTATGGCTATGTTGTCGTGAACATTGACTAAACACGACACAAGTCCCCTTGTTGTCGGTGTCGTCATGACACGCTTGTCATCATTTATTTATATTGCATCTCTATCACTTACCATGTGTTATGAAGATCCCGGTCTCGTTACATCCCCGTGTTTCCGCTTTTAGCGGGGGTGTGACAGATTGGTATCAGAGCCATTGGTTATAGAGAATTAGGCAATACGCTTGACCTAGACTATAACCTAGGAACCTTCATGTAGATTTGCATGCTAGGACTCTGTATGCATATTATATCTCGTGTATGTGTTCCTCGCTGCTTGATTTGTTCATCTATTTGTTATGAGATCTTTCTGCCCTATGAGAGAGCCTCTGTGCTCACTCTTTTATGGGATGCTTCTATTGGATCTTCCGTTCCCTCTGCGCGCCGAGTTAGTTTATCAGATCCGGGTATGAAACCCGAAGAGATCTTCACAGATCATGCTATTGCGCTTGACCTTGGACATTGAGATTAAACCTGAGGAGGCTATGTCTGAAACCTCGAAAAATGGGGAAATAGACAACCTCCGTTAGACTAAACGTGATTGTATACATGGACTTATAACTGTTGTGATGGATTATCATTGAAACATTATCAATTCATGATGTGTGAACTGCACGAATTGCATGTGATGTGTGATGACAATAAGTATGATATTGACATGAAATACATGGACTTGATGGAATATTATGGATATGATGTAAAGGAAAGTCGGATGTCATGTAACCGGATCGGGCATCATTCTCGGTACATCGTGGGTGTGGTGGGAACGCTGCGGGGAACCCTATATATAAACATCACCGGTATACCGAGAATATGCTTGAAATGGACTGCATGGTGATCTTGACCGACCGGAACATGAACATTGGAACTTGATAAGTGGAATACTTGTGTATCTTATGGTGACTAAAGCTTATATGTTACCTCTTTTATGATTAGAACATGCCGCCTCGAAGAGTTACTCGTAGCAATAGTGGCGGGAGTGAAGCCCCAAGGGGTAGAGGCCGAGGCAGAGGCAGAGCAAACGATGCTCCTGCCAGTAACAGTCAAGGAACAGGGAACGCCGACATGGCAGCCCTGATCGCTTGGAGCAATTGGCCGCGCTAATTCCTACTATTGTGGCCCAAGTGAGCGACGCACTTCAACAACACCACCCTCACGGGGATGGTGGCAACGATGATGGAGCCCAAGGTGGGATCGAGACTGAGACGGGAAACGGAAACCCGACCGGAAACGAGAGCAACCAGGAAACCGGGAATGGTGGTACTGCCGGTATTGAGACTGGGGTGGTTAATGCTCGTCGGGGATGTTCGTACAAGGAGTTCGTGGCTTGTAAGCCAAGGGAATTCGATGGGAAAGGTGGGGCGATAGCCCTAACCAGGTGGTTGGAAAAGATGGAGGCAATGATCGACATCAGTGAGTGCCTCGACAGCCAGAGGATCAAGTATGCCACTTGTTCTCTACAGGGTAAGGCCCTAACCTGGTGGAACACCCAGGTTCAAGCTTGAGGAAGAGAATCTGCGATGCAGATGTCGTGGGACGAGTTCAAAGCCTTGATCACTGAGGAATACTGCCCTCTCAACGAGATGCAGAAGTTGGAGCATGAGTTCTGGAATCATGCCATGGTGGGGGCAGGGCATGCAGCTTATACTGATCGTTTTCATGAGCTGGCAAGATTGGTTCCGCATCTGGTTACGCCGGAATCAAAGAGGATCGAGAGGTACATTTGGGGACTCGCGCCTCAAATTAGAGCTATGGTCACAGCAGCCGCTCCTCCTACTATTCAGAGCGCAATTCTGAAAGTTGGCGCTTTGACTGATGAGATGGTTAGAACTGGGGTTTTGGGCCGAGGAGCCGAGAAGAGGAAAGATGTTGGGGAATCGAGCCGGTCGAGTGCCGGGAAATTTGAGAAGAGGTCTAAACCGACCAGGAATTTTGTGGCCGTGTCTCAGGCCAAGAGAGAGTATGTGGGGCCGCACCCCAAATGTGACAGGTGCAATTATCGTCATCCCCTAGGGACGCAGTGCCGGGTGTGCGCTAACTGTAGGCGCCCGGGTCATTTGGCAAGAGATTGCAGAACTGCGCCGAATCTGGTAGCACCCGTCAACGCGGTTAACCCCGCCGGGAATGCAAGGGCTTGCTTTGAGTGTGGGAGCCCCGATCACTACAGAAACATGTGCCCCAGGCTGAATCGGGCACCGGGTCAGCAAGGGAACAACCAGCAGCAGGTGATGGCTATCGCTGGGAATCCAGGCCCGGCTACTCAGGGGAACGCAGCTCGGGGACGTGCATTCGTCATTGGAGCCAATGATGCTCGTCAGGACCCGAATGTTGTCACGGGTACGCACTTACTCAATCATCACTTCGCATCTATATTATTTGATACTGGAGCAGACAATAGTTTTATATCTTCCGAGTTTGTGCAATTGCTTGATTTGAGTCCTAGTAGGCTAGAAACTAGCTACTCCGTAGAAATGGCCAATGGTAGGGTTGTTCAGGCCGATGAGATTATTAGGAAGTGCACGTTGACATTGGAGGACCATGCCTTTGAGATAGACTTGATACCCTTCGAGTTGGGAAGCTTTGATGTTATCGTGGGTATGGATTGGTTGTCGCAAAATGGAGCAGAGATTGTTTGCCGAGACAAAGTAGTACGTATCCCTATGCCAACCGGGGAGGTACTCAAGGTTCAGGGAGAACGACCGGGTAAGAACTTAAAGCTTATTTCCTGCATGAAAGCATGCCAGAGTTTACGAAAGCAGTGCTACGCTTTTCTGGCTCATGTGGTTGAAAAGAAAGACGAAGAGAGGAAACTGGTGGATATTCCAGTGGTACGGGATTACCCAGAAGTATTTCCAGATGACTTTTCTGGTTTACCTCCTCCACGACAGGTGAAATTCCGTATTGAGTTGGTTCCTGGAGCT
Source organism: Flaveria ramosissima (assembly GCA_025215565.1). NCBI lineage: Eukaryota > Viridiplantae > Streptophyta > Magnoliopsida > Asterales > Asteraceae > Flaveria > Flaveria ramosissima. The sequence continues at coordinate 737,537 of CM046042.1, forward strand.
ACACCGGTAGCAAAAACGCCATATCGACTAGCGCCATCCGAGATGCAAGAGTTGTCTAGTCAATTACAGGAACTACTAGAGAAGGGTTTTATTCGACCGAGTCATTCGCCGTGGGGAGCACCGGTACTATTTGTCAAGAAGAAGGATGGATCGTTCTGTATGTGCATCGATTACCGTGAACTGAACAAGTTAACGGTGAAGAACCGATATCCTCTCCCCAGGATCGACGATTTATTTGATCAGCTGCAAGGAGCTTCGTATTTTTCAAAGATCGATCTTCGTTCTGGTTATCATCAGCTAAGGGTTTTCGAGGACGACATACCGAAGACTGCGTTCAGGACTCGTTACGGGCACTATGAGTTCTTGGTCATGCCGTTCGGATTGACTAACGCACCAGCTGTATTCATGGATCTAATGAATCGGGTGTGCAAACCTTATTTGGATAAGTTCGTGATCGTATTCATAGACGATATACTTATCTACTCTTGATCAAAAGAGGATCATGTAGAACATCTTCGGGCAATTCTGGAGCTGCTACGGGAAGAGAAACTTTTCGCCGAATTCTCAAAGTGCGAGTTTTGGTTGCGGGAAGTGAAGTTTTTGGGTCATGTGGTTAATGAAGACGGGATTCACGTAGATCCCGGCAAGATCGAAGCGGTGAAGAAATGGGATACGCCCCAGACACCATCAGAGATACGGCAATTCTTAGGATTGGCCGGTTATTATCGTCGCTTCATCGCGAATTTCTCCAAGATCGCTCAACCGTTAACCCTGCTTACTCAGAAAGACAAAAAGTTTGACTGGGGATATGCACAAGAGCAAGCGTTCCAGACGTTGAAAGAGAAGTTGTGCAACGCGCCGATATTGTCTCTCCCAGACGGAACCGATGATTTTGTGGTTTACTGCGATGCGTCACATCAAGGATTGGGATGTGTATTAATGCAGAAGGATAAGGTGATTGCCTACGCTTCGCGACAGCTTAAAGTGCACGAAAAGAACTACACCACTCATGATCTTGAGTTGGGCGCTGTAGTATTTGCACTCAAGATTTGGAGGCATTACCTGTATGAAACCAAGTGCATCATCTTCACTGATCATAAGAGCCTTCAACATATTCTGGATCAGAAGGAACTCAACATGCGCCAACGGCGTTGGGTAGAGCTTCTTAGTGACTACGATTGTGAGATCCGGTATCATCCGGGGAAAGCTAACGTGGTGGCTGACGCCTTAAGCCGTAAAGAACGCATGAAACCACTACGTGCACGAGCGTTGGGACTGACCATCCAAACCAACTTGAAAGCTCAGATTCAAATTGCACAAAGTGAGGCATTGAAAGAAGAAAACCTTGCGGGAGAAGAGTTCCGGGGGTTAGATAAACAGATGATTCGCAAGGATGACGGTATTCAGTACTTCATGGATCGCATATGGGTACCCAAATGGGGAGGTGTTCGAACCTTAGTCATGGATGAAGCCCACAAGACGCGATATTCTATTCATCCTGGTGTAGACAAGATGTATCATGATCTTAAGGATCTATACTTGTGGCCAGGCATGAAGAAAGACATTGCCTTATACGTCAGTCGATGCTTGACGTGTTCGAAAGTCAAAGCTGAACATCAAAAACCATCAGGATTATTGCAGCAACCTGAAATTCCCGAGTGGAAATGGGAGAACATAGCAATGGATTTCATTACCAAACTCCCTAGAACAAGCAGCTGTCATGACTCTATATGGGTCATTGTTGATCGAATGACAAAGTCAGCACATTTCTTGCCTATCCGAGAAGATTACAAGATGGATAAGTTGGCGAGATTGTATATCAAGGAGGTCGTGACACGGCACGGGGTGCCGGTGTCAATCATATCCGACCGTGATAGCAGATTCACTTCACGTTTTTGGCAGACGCTACAGAAAGCAATGGGCACTCGATTAGACATGAGTACAGCCTATCACCCTCAAACAGCTGGCCAAAGTGAACGCACTATACAGACGCTAGAAGACATGTTGAGAGCGTGTGTAATCGATTTTGGTGGTAGTTGGGATGCTCATCTACCGTTGATTGAGTTTTCCTACAACAACAGCTACCATACAAGCATTGGATGCGCACCATTTGAAGCGTTGTATGGAAGGAAATGCAGATCTCCCGTTTGTTGGGCCGAAATTGGTGAAAGTCAGCTGACAGGCCCAGAGATCATCCAAGAAACAACAGACAAGATTTTCCAAATCAAAGATCGACTTAAAGCCGCGCGAGATCGCCAAAAGAGCTATGCCGACAATCGTCGGAAGCCTCTAGAATTCAATGTTGGGGATCGTGTGTTACTCAAAGTCTCCCCTTGGAAAGGAGTCGTTCGATTCGGAAAGAAGGGGAAGTTAGCCCCAAGATACGTTGGACCATTTGAGATCACTGAGAGAATCGGTCCAGTGGCTTACCGGTTAAGGTTGCCACAAGAGCTTAGCGGTGTACATGATACTTTTCACGTGTCAAACCTCAAGAAATGTTTGGCCGATGAATCCCTTCACGTGCCAATCGAGGAAATCAAGATTGACGACAAGCTTCATTTTGTTGAAGAAACCATTGAGATCATGGATCGAAAGGTCAAGCAACTGAAGCGCAGTAGGATACCTATTGTTCGCGTAAGGTGGAATTCAAAACGAGGGCCAGAGTTTACATGGCAACGTGAAGATCAGATGAAACTCAAATATCCACATCTTTTCGAGGATGACACTCTTGGACCTAACTCTAGCTGAATTTCGGGACGAAATTCTCTCAACTGGGGGATACTGTGACATCCGTCACTTTAAGGTCCGTCAATTAACGTGTTTGTCCGTCATCTATTCTATGATTGGTCATTCCTCACCTCTATTTGACTCTTTATGTAGATATCATGTGTGCATTATTATCGTTGTGTGTGTATTCGTTATAACCATGTGTTAACCTTAAAAAGACTTTTAAAACTTTCATTTTTGAAAACGTCAAATATATCATTTTATAAATATAATAAATGTTTTTAATATAACCATTTCTTAAGTCATGACAACATTAAATATGCTTTTACAATTAATATAAAACACCTAACAAAGTCGTTTTCCAACCGAACCAAATTTGAGAAACTCGGGGGTTAAGTGCAGGGACTAAACTTGTAATTTTGCAAACATGGGCTGGGTATAAATACCCTCTTACCAGCCCTAATCTTCATTATCACCATCTTCTTCATCTTCATCCTCTACACACACAAAATCACCATTCTTGCACCAAATCCAACTCGAGAGGTCTCGTTTTCTTCGTCTTAACACCTTCTACAGCTTAGACTACCCCTTTCTAGCAGGTAGTTGTCCTTGGTTGTCTGTTTTCTAGCCTTTTCACGGCTGTCCAAAACTAGGGTTTCGGGTGTTCGGGTTCAACCCGAACACACAAGGTCGTATGGGTGCGTGTGAGGTCTCTTTGCTTGTGTTTCATGCTTGTGTATGTTTGTTGAGTGTTTCTGGAGGTCTTTGTGGTGTAAAACCCGTGTTTAGAGCAGCTCGGGGGCTGCTCATCCCGACCACAGTCGCGATTCTGCAGATCAGGCGACTGGGTCATCCATGCGATTGAGCCGTGCGACTGAGTGGGTCGTGCGACTGGATCATGCGTCTGAGTCAATCGCGCGACTGAGTTGTGCGACTAGGCATGTCGTGCGACTGAGTTGTGCGACTAGGCATGTCGTGCGACTGAGTTGTGCGACTGAGTGTCTGTATGCGATTGAGTCATGCGTGCGAACGAGTGTATGCGATTGAGTCATGCGATTGAGTGTTTGTGTGCGACTGAGTCAGGTGACCGACTGAATGTGTGCGAATGTGCGTGATTCGCACGACTGGAGTCCAATCGCACGAATGAAGGTTCAATCGTACGAAAGTAGCTAATTCGTACGACTGGAGGTTGATTCGTGCGTATGGGAGTTGAGTCGTGCGATTGGGTGTTGTGTGGTACGACTGAAGGCCAATCATACGAATGAAGGCTCAATCGTACGAATGAAGCTGATACGCACGATTGAGGGTTGATTCGCACGAATGGAGGTTGAGTCGTGCGTCTGGCCTTGTTATGCGACTGAAATTGTTGAGTTTGACCCCTTGTGCGTGGTGTGAGTAAGTCGTGTGATGTTGAGGTAACATTAACACAATAAAGCCATTGTTCGGCCACAAAGATTAAAGTCAACGCGAGAAAGGGCACACAAACTATTTTGAACAAATTGAACTAACGCTTTACAACGATCAATTGACTTATAACTATTGACACTTATTCAATGCTTCTTCAATAACAACGAGACTTTTACTTAAACACCATCATTAATGGCGACAATGTCTTGTGCTTGGATCTACATAGGATCTAGTACGTGTGTCAGTCTGTGTGTGTTATACGCGACCCAGCCGATACGACCCGAACCGACCCATCATTATTGCGCACTTATACATATATCATATCATTGATGCTATACAATAACTGTCAATAGGTGTTTGACTGTTTATTTGCATTCAACATTTGGGATACATCGATCATACATACTTACCACCTAACAAGTGAGTTTCGTGGCCCCTTTTTACGCTTATACAATATTTCAATCATTTACAACTTGGGGGAAAAGTATGCTTACACAATTTCTATGCTGTACAACTTACATACATTTTACATACAAGGAATCAACGTGATACTGTGTTGCAAGTACTATTTGATACATGCTTGGGTCTGCTGTGTGGTTCTATCTTTGCAACTATTTAATTCCAGTGTGGGAACCGACGGTTAGGTATTGGTAGTACTACTGGGTTGACACCCCCACCCTCGTTCGATGGTATACTAGTTGGTACCATCAGTGGCCAGGAACAGGCCCTTGGGTGAATATATGCCGACAATTTCTTTGTGTACGTCGCTAGGTTTGGTTGCAAAGCTCATGTCATGTGATATTTACTTGTGTATATAACTGTATTCATGGTATTCCGACGCGCTTACTTATTACAGCATCACTTACATTTTTAATACATAAACCTGCGAGCTCACCAACAATTATGTTGACCGTTTTAAGCATATCTTTTCAGGTGATCATGCAAGTCCAGGAATCTAGGTGTGCTGCCTTAGTGGAGACCCTAGGATGCATTTTTGGGACTTAACATGTTTTGTTAAACAATCTTTTTGAACAATGTTAACGCTTGTAAACAATTATCAACTTTTGAAACTTGTTCCCGGGTTGTGGGAATTAACATTTACATTTTCATCTTTATGTGATTATGTGTTATCGGTATCATGTTGCTTATGGCTATGTTGTCGTGAACATTGACTAAACACGACACAAGTCCCCTTGTTGTCGGGTGTCGTCATGACACGCTTGTCATCATTTATTTATATTGCATCTCTATCGCTTACCATGTGTTATGACGATCCCGGTCTCGTTACATCCCCGTGTTTCCGCTTTTAGCGGGGGTGTGACAATCAACACGTTTCACTTCCTTCTCTTTTCTTTTAAGAGAGGCTTGGTATAGTTCACACAAATGTGGAGCTGTGCGACAAGCCTTAAACCAATGGTTTGTGCTACTACATCTAAAACAGGAAGTACCATTGTTTTCAGACCTACCAACTTCATTCCCTTTGTACTGGTTGGAATTTTTATTTTGTGGGGTGTGGTAATGGACTGTTCTTTGATTTCTATCACGGCCATATCCACGGGTACGACCACGTCCACGGTTATAAAAGTTACCTCGATAATTATTATTACCCTTAAAAGAATGGTTGCAATTATTAGGGTAACTTTTATTAAAAGAACCACGACCACGACCTCGTCCCCACTTTCTCCCAGAGTTTTTATATCTAGAATTGCTAACAATCCCGTGGGGCGAGCTTGATGATTTTTTATCAAAAGCTCATTATTTTTTCTACTATGAGGAGAAATGAATTTAAATCAAAATATCCTTTAAATTTTTGCAACCTATATTGTTGTTGCAAGTTTATATTTGATGCATGAAATATGGAGAAAGTTTTCTCCAACATATCTTTCATAGTTACATTTTGCCCGTAGAATCTGAGTGTCGAGCATATACTAAACAAAGCAGATGTATACTCGTTTACCTTTTTAAAATCTTGGAACCTGAGATTGTTCCATTCATCTCTAGCAGTGGGTCGTCCAAGGTATATAGTTTTCTCCCTTGTATTGTTTCCAAGACACCCACTGATTTAAGATGTCTTCTCACATGGGTCGTCCAAGGTATATAGTTTTCTCCATTGATACTAAGAGCTGGGAATTTGATTTTTGTAATGTTCTACATTTTGTTTTCTAAACAAGAATTAAGCGAATAGTAAAATAATTATTAGAATCCATATATATCAATAAACATTGCGATACAATAAAGTGGTAGAGCTATGAACAAATACATAAATAAGAATAGTTTAAATTCTTCAGGTGGTAGTTTAGCAATGGGGATAAGAATTAAAATAAGCATTATGGTTGCCAGTATTAAAACCGGGTGTATCATCTTTGAAAGATTTACTTGGAGAACAAAGATTTTCTGTTTATTGTAAACAAAAATGATAGTGGTCAATTTATAGTTTTAAATTATAACCGTTTGTAATGGCTACGTGATTGTTTACAACGGCTATATAACCGTTTATAAGGGCTATATAAACGTTGTGTATGTATATATAAACAATAATTTTTAAATAAAATAGATAAGTATAAGATTATGTTATAAAAACATGAATTTAGTTTATTAAAACAAAATATAATAAGAACGACAAATTAGGGTAATAATAAGACGTTAGTACGAATAAATGTTAGTGTATTGTAGAGAATATGTATAGAGGCTGAAGCAACCAAAGTCTTTCTACATGCATGCTGCATAAGTAGTGAAGAAGAATGCATCGAAAGTTTCACACATGCAACAGAAATATTCTAAGTGTGAAATCTTCCGAAGCCAAGACCAATATCTTCTTAAGCCAAAGATGAAGTCTTCCGAAGCTTCAGACACAAAGTCTTCTGAAGCTCAACTCTTGAAGACAGATTTCTTCCAAACACTTTTAACAACATGTTTTATCTTATGTACTTTTTCATAATGTTGGACCCCCTTTCCGCTGCAACTCTGTAAAGTCACCAACTTACATGAGTTGGTGAAAAGGTCCATGCTTTTGGTAACTGTACATTGAGGTCTTGAGTCTATAGCTTTCTACTTCATGTACTTTATCCTTTTTGTAATAGATAAGATGTGAGATATGGCATGTCATATTCACTAGTCAAAAGTCAATCTGCCTTTTGACTCTACAATTGATTTTGTTTTGTGTCTAGTGAATTGTATCCAGCTGGCTTTCATAGTATGGCCAGTTGTAGGATGTAGTATAAGTATCTCATGTTCTTGTAACTTTCCTTTATGCTTTGTAACACTTGTAATAGAACATTGAGAAAGCAATATACTGCAATCTTGAAAACCATACACTTGTGTATCTTGCTCTTGTGTTCTGTCTCTTAACTACTTGTGTTCTTAGTGTCATATATTGTGGTTAATCCAGTTCACTGTTTGATTAAGTTTAGTTACTCTCCTCTATGTGTTGTTGTGTTGTACGTGACCCCCTTCTCCGGTCCTGCATTTGGTATCAGAGCTTTCCAGGCTTTTGATATAAGATCTCCCCATCTTAAGATCCCTCACACACACAAATACTCAACTTTTCAAATGGCAACCATTTCCAAGACTGATATGGAAACTGGAACCATGAACAAGTCTCCACTGATCACTCTTGATGACTTTGATACCTGGTGCCTGAGAATGGAAGGTTTCATCAGGTCTCTAGACTCAAGAATGTGGGAGTCTCTTGAGAATGGACCTTACATACCAAGCACCCCTTCTGCTACTGGTGCTGGTATGATCCCCAAGGTTGTGGCAAACTACTCTGATGAAGACAGGAAGAGAGTAGAGATTGATAGAAAAGTCATGACGGCCCTTCAAACTGCTCTTCCAAACTCTGTATACAGAGGTTTCAAGAAATGCAAAACAGCTAAACAGCTATGAGATGAATTGAAACTGATGTATGAGGGTTTCTCTGAAGCTAAAGAGAACAAGAAGGATCTCCTAAAGCAGCAGTTTGAAAACTTCACCTTCAAAACAGGTGAAACCATGACTCAGCAATACTTCAGGTATGTTGAGATTGTGGATACCCTTGTGGATGGAGGAGTTCCTCTTGAGAACAGGGACATTGTAAGGAAGTTCATGTCCTCACTTCCTAGGCAGTGGACATACTACTGTGTGGTGATCAAGAGGATTGAGAATCTCAAAACTCTCACTCTGACAGAGTTATATGGGATTCTCAGTGGCTACCAGATGGAGATGAACATGCAAGGTTCATCTGGAAACTCCAACAATCAAATGGGTTCAGCCCTATATGTGGTTGAAAGGGATAGCATAAAACCCCAACATCATCTCATATGCTACCCTAACAACTCCCAAAGGGTCCTTTCATCACCTTCCCAGAGACACCAAGGGAGAACTACACTCAAGGAAGCCCATTCCAAGAGACAAGTTCTTCTCAAGCCTTTGTGTCTTTTGATGAAAGTTGTGGCAGCTTTCTTTTCACTCTTGAAGACCTGGACTGTATCCATCTAGATGATCTGGAGTACATGGAGATAGTCCAGCAGATGGCTCTTCTCACTCACAGAGCCAAAAAATTCTACAAGAGGACTGGAAGGAAGTTTCCAAGCAATGTAACTAGTGGAAAGTTTGGCCTGGACAAAGGCAAAGTCAAGTGTTACAACTGTAACTTGATGGGCCACTTTGCCAGGGAGTGTAAGGCACCTAGAACAAATAGTGGCCAAACACAGTCCAGACCTAACTACACTGACAAAGCTCCCCAGAATGAGAAGCGAAAGCAGCAGGCTGTTGTTGCCGTTGAAGATGGAGGCTTTGACTGGAGCTTTCAGGTGGAAGATGCTTCTCCAAACCAAGCACTGATGGCAGATCATGATGAAGCCAAGGTATTGGAACATCTCTGTACCCCTGAATGCATTGCTAAAGTTAATAGATACATGTCCTTCAACTTGGAGATGAGATTTGATCTTGAGTCCTTAAACATTTTAAAAGCTAGTTTTAGAAAAGTCTGAAAATTATTATAAACTAAAGATTGAGGACATAGAGAAAACTATTTCAGTTCTAAAACATGAGCATATAGATTTTAGGACTCAAATCAAGGATCTTATAACCAAGCTGACTGAGTGCCAGGTTAAGCTTGTGATTAGCAAAGCCAGGGCATACAGGTGTGTTCTTGAAGAAGAGGCCTTCAAGAACATGATATCCTCATCCTTGCACAACAAAGTGTGCTATCAAAACAAACAGGGACTAGGATCAAATGAGATAGCTCCTCCAGACACAATCTTATCTGTAAGATCACCTAGATGTGGAACTTATGAAGATGGGCTTCCTCTCATAGATCCTTTGAGTGAAGAAGATGAAGAAGTGATAGTGAAGAATTCCTCTGAGAAGAGTGAAGATGAGGATTCTAAGAAGGGTCACTATCCTTCTGAGGAGAAGAAGAAGACTGTGATGACCAAGTCAATGAGAAAGAACTTGATCAGAAAGAGCAAAAGGAAAGCAAGGAAGGCTCAAGAGATCAAGGCTACTATCAACTCCAAGCAGAAGCAAGTTTTCATCTCTGCAGGGTTTGAAGTAGTAAAGACTGAAGACATCAACCTAAACTCTTCTGCTAAGAGTTCTGGTTCATGTTCAAATCATCTTAGTACACAGAAGAAGGCTGATCTGTTCTGTATCATTGCTACACAACCTAGACCATCCAACTCCAAGAATAGTCATAAGCCTAAAAGGACTGTCTCAGCATCTGCAAAGATGAGGGTGGAGAAGGAATGTGACCAAAGTCAGTCTTACTCCCAGCAAAAGGCTCTTGGGAAGAAGAAAATGGAGTGTGTTATGTGTGAGAGTACTGCTCATCTTGCTAAGGATAGTCCATACAATCCTAAGGGTACTCTTCACATGATTAAACCAAGGACTTCCAAGAGTTCTAAGAAGATTCAAGCTTCAGAAGGAAAATCTGTTTCCTTAGGAAGCTCCAAATCTAAGAAGAAGGCAAATGAATTGCCTTCGGAAGAAAAGTTGGTCTCGGAAGAAAGGAATACTTCCGAAGCACTAAAGTCTCCTGTTGTATCTACATAATCTTCCGAAGGTCCAATCATCAAAACCTCCAAAGTATCAAAAGCTTCTGAAGTGTTGAAGGTTAAGTCCAAGACTCCAAAGGTGGTGTGGAAGTCTAAGAAAGACCAAGTGACTAAAAATTTTCCATCAACAACAACTCAAGATCCTCCTAGCACAACCATAGGATCTATTACCGTTGCATTACCTTCTGTTTCACTTAGTGAGCCCAAGACAAGTAAGGCTTGGGTTTCCAAATGTAACTAATCATTTTTTTTGTGCAGGGATAGCTGAAGACAATCAAAAATGTCTGGATCATTGACAGTGGCTGTTCTAGGCACATGACAGGCAATAGGTCACTACTCCAGAACTTTGAAAGGATTGATGGAGGGCCAGTTGCTTTTGGAGGAGATGAAGGTGGTTACATTTCTGGAAGGGGCAAGGTCACAAATGGTAAGCTCAGCATTGAAAAGGTAAACTTTGTCAAGGAGCTTGGGTACAATCTTCTAAGTGTATCCCAATTTTGTGATCAGAGTCATAACATGCTCTTTACTGAGCATGAGTGCATTGTTCTCAAGCCCGGGGTGGTCATTCCTCATGAGCATATTCTGCTTAGAGCCCCCAGGAAAGAGAACATGTACAAGATGGATTTGCAAGAAACATCTCCCTCTGGAGAAGTTTCATGCTTTCTGTCTACAGCAAATAGTGGAATCAAATTACATTTGGAAATACAAAAGTAAAATTAAAGAAACATAACAACATATGAAACTATCAAATTAACACTAGAACCATTAATCACAGATGACCAAACCATTAAACAAAAATAACTAATGTGACAGACGTAAGAAACTATTTAAAAATCAAATGTACTGAACCAAACCGTTGATCAAAAAAATAAAACAACAATACTAAACATGGTGGACCAAAATACGAAACCACCATTTCCATATAACTTCTTAGCAATAGACCCTATTGCATGCTCCACGCCCTTGTCCACACCCAACCCTATACCCTGATTCGCAACTTCTTTACTTGAACTTTTAACAAGACCCTTAGAAGTAGTTGATCCTGCTACCGCTCCAAATGCGGGAAGCTTACTAAACACAGTACCAAGCAAATTGCGATCATCTTCCCTGCGTGCATTAATTTTATAATTTATTACTTTCATGAACCGCTTTAAATACTAAAAATTACTACTAGATGGATGTCTAACCTGGTTTTATACTTTATACTAAGCATTCATAAATAGATTAAAAAATATAAATATTTTTATTTAAGAAGAAAAAACTTATGGTACCTGACTTGAGGGAAGTGGTCATTTGCGTAGGAGCAGCAAATGAGAAGAAGAATAGTTAGGAGGAAAATCTTTGATTTCTTATGAAAGGAAGCCATTGTGTTTTTGGATGAATGCATGGATGTATGGATAATGGAAGGTATATATAGGACCTTTTATTGTAGATCAGAGTGAACAATCGACGTACCAGCATTGTATCTACCAAGTCAAAGTTAGTATATTACTTGTATTATAATAAGGACTATATATTTCATTGGTATTTTAAAATTTGAGGAATCATAGCTGCAAGTAACTATTAATTCCTAAATAATAATCATCCACTTGTCAAGTGTACGAAGGTTTTGGCTGGTGTTATTGTTCTAAAATGAATAAATATTATATTAACCGATAGTTGTAACAATTAAATATTTAACAAGTGGACAACACTTGGGATATGTTTCCAACAAGTAACTATACCTGTGTGTTACGACGGATATGCACAAGGTGTGATAAAGTGTAGAACTGTATTGATTCGTTTCTAAACTAAATTTATGTCAACATATATAGTTACTTGAATTTATATTCTCGAACTAAAACATATTATAGCGGACCTCGCTCGTTTTCAAACAAAATGTAGACAAACTCAAATTATCTAGAAATATTATCACAAAAGCATTTTATATTTTACCCAACTTGTATCCAAATCAAATTTATATTAAAACATAAACGAACTCAAATTTACACCGACACACACATAAAAATAAGGATGTAATACAATAGGTAAACACAAATCATAAAAAATAAGGATGTAATATAATAGGTAAACACAAATTAAGATTGTGAAACTCGAGATGGTTAAAGTGAAATATCTCAAAGTTTTATAAAATACATTTAAAGAAAGTTAAGGGCTGTTTTGGCCGTTAGCAAAATTTCTTGCCTTTTTAGGTTAAGTAAATATATAACATATGCTAAAATAACTTTTTATTATTTAATCATACCAATATGGGTAACAAAACATTGCAAGGGATAATGCTTTAATGCTTTGTATTTAAAGCTTCAGCTTCAGGATGGATAATATCTTATGCATCTTAGGTTGTAATACACTCTATATCCATTTGCTTTTGCCATATGTATGTATATATAATTACTAAATAGTAATTTTAAATAAAACTTTATCTGCTATATCCTTTCATGTCTAATGAATCTAAATAGTTAATTATTAGGGAAAGTTTTAAATTAAAAGTATTTTAAAACTAAAAAATATAATAAGTAATCTAAACCATCTATTTTTATAGATAAAAATTTGTTAGAGTGTTATTTTAGTAATATCCACTTTTATTGACTCTATGCAAATTCTTTCATTTTTATTAAACGTTTATGTACGACATTATTTTTTAACAAAATTTACACAAAAAACAAGTGTTTTCTTATCTATAAAAACAATGACAAAATACACAAATTGATCTAAAATGTAAAACACAATGATTAATACACATAACAAATGATGTGCAATGTATGACACAATAAACATATAAGACACAATAAGCTAATATATCTTATACAATAAGCTGATATTTTAACATAATGGTCAAAATGGCGTTTCTTTATAAATACTTCTCAGACGTTTTAGATTAAACATCCTTTTTACTATAACGCTACCCTAATTATAACGTTTAAGTACTTTTACATGTTTCTTCTTCTTAAGATCATAAATCATATATTTTTCAAAGCATAAAATCAATTACATATTTTCCAATCCTTATATATATATATATATATATATATATATATATATGTGTGTGTGTGTGTGTGTGTGTTATATATATATATATATATATATATATATATATATATATATATATATATATATATATATGTGTGTGTGTGTGTGTGTGTGTGTGTATTACATATTTTTCTATTTCATTAAAACTAATATATCATATGACCATTTTATCTTGCTTGTACTATAGGATTTTTTATGTATTGATGTTTTGTTATTATAATTGTTTAAGACTACAACAATTGTGTTTTGTATTTGGAGATATAACATTAATATTAATGATTATTGTTTAGAAATGAAGTTTTAAAATTTTGATGAGTCTTTCCTATGGCATAAAAGAATGTGCCATATAAACTTTAAGAATATGAATAAACTGATTAAGAATGATTTGGTAATTGGAATGCAAAAGAAAGAGTTTACAAGTGATGACCATTGTGTTGCATGCCTGAAAGGGAAGCAACACAAGGTATCTCACAAGCCTAAGGAAAGAAACTCCATCACTACACCCCTACACTTGTTACATATGGATCTCTTTGGACCCACCAGTGTAATGAGTCTAGGAAGGACCTCTTACTGTTTAGTGATCACAAATGACTTTACAAGATTCACTTGGGTCTTCTTCCTTAGAACTAAGGATGAGACTCCTGAGATTCTGAAGAGTTTCATCTTGAAGATTGAGAATCAATCTAATCACAAGGTCAAAATCATAAGATGTGATCAGGGAACTGAATTCAATAACCAAATCCTTGATACATTTTGTGATGAAAAAGGTATTACAAGACAATACAGTGCTCCCAGGACTCCTCAGCAAAATGGTGTTGCTGAGAGGAGAAATAGGACACTGATTGAAGCTGCAAGAACCATGTGGTCTAACTCTAAGCTGCCCATCACCTTCTGGGCAGAGGCAGTCAACACTGCCTGCTATGTGCAAAACAAAGTTTTAGTGGTTAAGACTCATGGCAAGACTCCTTATGAACTTTGGCATAAGAGGAAACCTTTCATTGGTTTTCTCAGGTCATTTGGATGTCCTTTCACCATCTTAAATACCACAGATCAAATTGGCAAATTTGCTGAGAAATCAAATGATGGACACTTCATTGGATACTCTTTCCAAGCTAAGGCTTATAGAGTATACAATCTCAGAACTAGAATTGTTGAGGAGTCAGCCAATGTGACTTTCAATGAACACACACCCTGTGTGGCTGGTTCTGGTCCTGATTGGCTATTTGATCTTGATTTAGTTACCAACTGTTTTAACAAATCTTGTGAGACTATTCAGTATCTGCAGAAAATTTAAATACAAGTGATCCTGATCCAAGATTTGAGCTGAGAAGACCTTCAAGTAACACATCTTCAGCTCCAGTTGAAACTACTTCTACAAATGAGGTTTCTATCAGCACTACAATGACAAACTCAGTTGATACATCTGGGATGCCTTCGAATTCCAGCTCAGAGGCTCCACTACGAGATAAAGATGTCTCACATGTAGAAGAAAACAATGGAGGTGGTGACAGTGATCAGGAGTTTCTTGATGCTGATAACCACTCCATAGATGACAACATCAATGATGTCACACACTCATTGGATCAAGTTTCTCTTGATAAGTGTGTTGATGTGGTGGGTGAAACATCTATGCCAGATCTAAATTTCTCTAATTTAGATCTCCCTCAACAACTTGTTGTGATCCCTCAACTAAAGATCCATAAGTCTTACCCCATCACAAACATCATTGGAGATGTTGTCACAGGGGTAAGAACAAGAGGACAAACCCATGACGAAAATTTTTGTCTTCACTCTTGTTTCTTATCCTAGTTAGAGCCAAATAAAATCTAAATTTCTCTAATTTAGATCTCTTTCAACAACTTGCTGTGATCCCTCAACTAAGGATCCATAAGTCTCACCCCACCACAAACATCATTGGAGATGTTGTCACAGGGGTAAGAACAAGAGGACAAACCCATGAAGCAAATTTTTGTCTTCACTCTTGTTTCTTATCCCAGATAGAGCCAAAGAAAGTTGATGAGGCTCTAAAGTATGGAAGTTGGGTTGAAGCTATGCAACAGGAGCTGCTTCAATTCAAAAGGCAGAAAGTTTGGAACCTTTGTCCTCTTCCTCATGCGAAGACTACCATTGGAACCAAATTGGTGCTTAGGAACAAGAAGGATGATAAAGGCATTATCATCAAGAACAAAGCTAGACTAGTTGTTCAAGGATACACACAAGAAGAAGGGATTGACTAAACTGATGTCTTTGCTCCTGTAGCAAGTCTGGAAGCTGTTAGGATATTCCTGGAATTTGTTGCATCCAAGAACTTCAAGGTCTTTCAACTTGATGTGAAGTGTGCTTTTCTTTATGGAATGATTGATGAAGAGGTGTATGTCAAGCAGCCACCTGGTTTTGTAGATCCTGATCATCCTGATTATGTCTGCAAGCTTGTAAAAGCTCTTTATGGGCTGCATCAGGCACCCAGAAAGTGGTATGAGACACTATCTTAGTATCTTTGCAAACATGGATACAGGAGAGGTACTATAGATGGAACTCTCTTCATCAAAGGAAAGGGAAATGACATATTGCTAGTTCAAGTATATGTGGATGACATTATTTTTTATTCAACTAATCCAAAGCTCTGCAAAGACTTTGAGAAGCTGATGAAGGATAGATTTGAAATGAGTGCCATGGGGGAACTCAATTTCTTTCTGGGAATTCAAGTGGAGCAAGTTGAAGATGGCATCTTCATTAGTCAGTCAAAGTATGTTCAGGACATACTCAAGAGGTTCAACATGACTGATTGTAAGATTGCTAAGACACCCATAGCAAGAAACCACTCCCTTGGACCTGATCTTGAGGGGGAGTGTGTGGATGAAAACCTTTACAGGGCTATGATTGGGTATCTTATGTATCTTACAGCTAGCAGGCGTGATATCATGTTTGCTATATGTATTTGTGTAAGATATCAAGCAAACCCTAAGATGTCTCACCTCATCACTAAAGGTGCTTCAACACTTGGTTTATGGTATCCTAAAAATCTTGACTTCAATCTGTATGCTTATACAGATAGTGGTTATGGTGGTTGTAACATGACTGCAAAGTCTACATCTGAGGGATGTCAGTTTCTTGGTGGAAGGGTTGTCTCATGGCAATGCAAGAAACAATCCTGTGTCTCTACATCAACTGCTGAAGCTGAATACATTGCTGCTGCAAGCTGCTGTGCTCAAGTGCTTTGGATTCAGAATCAGATGCTGGACTATGGGTTAAACTTCAAGGAGACTCCCATTCACATAGACAACAACAGTGCTATCTCTATCACAGAGAATCCTGTGCAGCACTTAAGGACTAAACACATCAACATCAGGTATCATTTAATAAGAGATAATTATGAAAAGGGATTAATTAAACTAGTCAAAGTTCACACAGATGAACAATATGCTGATCTGTTTACAAAGGCTTTTGATGAACAGAGATTTAAGTATCTAATATCAGCTATTGGGATGATCGACTTTGAGTAGCTTTTTCTTAAAACTAATTCTTATTATTTCTTAAAATATGTGTGTCCTAAGTTGTCTAGTTCATCACTTTCATAAGCTCTTGTTTTCTTCGGATGAAAATCTTTTTGAAGACTTTCCTTAGATTTTTGAAATTTTTTGATCCTTCGGAAGATATTTTTTATCTCGAAAGAAAATCATGCCTTCCAAACATATAACTATCTAAGAAATTTTACCCTCGGAAGAAATTTCTGAAATATCTTCCAAAGCTTAAATGCTTGTCTGAGACACTTATATGTTTTCAAGGACCATTTTCTTCCGAAGGAAATTAACTCTCGGAAGCTTTGTTCTTCTGTGAATAAAGCATTCAAGTCTTAATTTTTCTTCCGAAGCAAAATTTTCAAAACTCTCAGGAAATTCTTCCGAAGTCATTTTAGCTTCGGAAGCTTTTTCATAAAACTTCCGAAGATAATTTACCTTCGGAAGCTTTTTGATTTCCAAGAAAACTACTTTTTGAGCAAAAGTAAACTACTTTTTCAAAGGTGGGACCGACATCTGGATTTCAAAGTTTATCCTCTTTCATTAAACTTTATCTGAAATCCTTTTTCACATATAAACCCAACGGTTTCCCCCTCTTTCTATCATCTGCTTCTTCCTCCAAACCTAAAACCCCAAAATTTCTCTCTGAAATTACTTTCTTCTTTCTTTCTTCATCCTTAAGCTACCTCGCAATGGCCAACCCTATTCATAGAAATGACCCGAACTTTACCATACAGTTACACAGGCAACATAATCAGGTTGCTCTGTTAAGCTCTGAGAAAGATCCTCATTTCTCAGAGGTTTGCCGCTTCTTAGCTTTGTCCAACTACTTCACCTCCCTAACCATTGATCCTCCACTCTATGAGGATCATCTACTAGAATTCTGGAAGACCTGCCAAAAGGTCATAATGGATGGGGAGAAGGCATTGTCTGCCACAGTGCAGGAGAGAACAGTCTTCATCACTCTGGCCATCATCAACATGCATCTTCAGCTGGATGATGAAAGAGGTGAGGTGTTCTTCCCAAAAGATGTTGTAAATCATTCTTTTGAGCAGATGTGTTATGAGGGAGACTACTCTGTCAAGACCTTCAGAAAAGGGAAGGTCTCATCCCAGTGGAGATTCCTGCTCCATGTGGTTATCCACAGCTTATCAAACAAGCATGGTGGATGGGACCAGATTCCTGAGGATCTCTCCTTCATTGTCCATGAAATGATTCAGGGGGTCAAGTTCAGGTATTCTCAGTTTGTTTATACTAATTTGCTTGCAAACTTGGACTCCTTAGAATATTACATGTTCCCTAGATATGTCCAGTACATTCTTAACTGTGAACTGGGCTCACAGTTAAAGGGAACAGGTAACATTCTTAAACTGGGACAGATGAAACCCGACATCTTTAAAATACTGAGAAAGCCCACTGTTGGCTTCTCTAGGGTAGAAACAGCCCTAGTCCCAAAAATGTTAGAGCTCATTGCTCAAGGTGACAACCTAGCAGCACCAGCTAGTGTTGAACCCACACCTTCTATTTCCCTACCTCCTAAATAGCCTCAAATCACCCTCACCTACCAAAGAAAACCAAACGAACCCCTACTCAGGCTATTCAGCCTGTGCAGGTCCCTATACACTCACCCATACAGGAAGAAGTGGACATTGGAGCTCCCACTTCTCCTGAGGAGCAGACCACTCCTATCTCTTCAAGGATCAGTGCTGAGGTTCCTCATGCTCAGCCTGATGAGCTCACAAGCCAAACTGCCTTAAGCCATCATTCTAAGTCTCAACACTCAGGTGATCAACCTTCAGGGGACAATTACCATCCCCAGCCTTTAGATCTCAACCAACCTATCCCCAACCTTGACTTCTATACTGATCAAGATCTAGGTTTCAGTGATACCATGATTCTCTCTTCTTTTCCCCTACTCAAGGAGAGATGAGTGCTCCTGAGTCTCCTATTTTTAGCCCCCATTAGTCACCTACTACTGAGGTGGACACTTCTGAACATGTTCAGGATGTCCATATGGAAGAGGCTCTCACTTTTGAAAGTGATTACATCATTAAGACCTCAACCATCGCAACTCAGCCCACTAACATCTCAACTGAGATTGCCAGTGAGCAGAGGAAATCCAGCAGCCAAGAACCTGAAGCTGGTGGTGAGAGTGAGGACTCTGGTCCAATCATCTCATCCCCCAATGATTCTTCTGATGAAGATGAGGGAAATTTAAGACTAAAGGTGCAAAACCTGTCTCAAACATGCACCTATTTAGTCTCCAAGGTTAGTCACCTTGAATCTCAAGTGACTACCTTGCAGAACAGGGTCAATGATCAGCAACTTGAGATTTCATATCTTAAGGACCAACTAGCTGAGAGACCTTTAAGAGGAGCTCAACCAGGAACACAAGAACCTGTGGATGTGATTGACCTAACTCCTAGCTCACCTATGCAAGTGGGTGATGCTACCAAAAAATGGGAGAAAGTCATTACAATCACAGAACCTGGGAGTTCTTCAAGGAGAATGGACACTGAGGACTCACCATCCTCACTTGCAATTGTACCTTCTCAGCAACCTCCTCAAGTTCACATTGATGTGGACTACATAGACTCCTTCATACAGAGTCTGTTTGAGGAAGGGATACCAAGGGCTATGTCATCTCCACCATCTTCCAATCACATCATTGGGTGGAGGTATGACAGCAACAGGAGAGCCCTAATCATCATGAAAGTTCAAGGGCAGCAGAAGATCTTCAATTTTCAGACCTTGAACTTCTATGATAGTCTGGATTTAGTCAACATGCCACTTGTCAATCCAAGCCAATCAAGACAAGCTGACAAGTTGGCTCAAAGAATCCAAGACCGGATCACTGCAGAATTCAGCCTTAGAAGAAGACTATGGGAATCAGGCAATGTCATCGGTCAACTGGATGTTGAGGCAGACCCTAAGATTAGCTTCATAGGGGAAACCTTGACTAAAAGCCCAATGACTGAACCTGAGAGCCCTGTCTTATCACCAACAAATGCTGCAGAGATCAATTCCCTTTTTAAGACATGTGCTGGTGAATGTGCTTCTCAACCTCTCTCTGGCTAGAGCTTGGAAGCTACACCAAGCAATGAAGGCTAAAGCTCTCTCCACCCTGAGTCACAAAGGTCTGTGAGTGACAAGGGGAAAAGAATAATGACTTCTGAGGAGATTGAGGAGGAGAAGAGAAAGAGGAAAAGGAAGCTGAGGGGAGAAAGTCCCTCTTCTAAGTCTTCAAGGCTCATGGAGTCTGCTATCAGGGCTGCCCCCAGACCAGGTACTCAGAACGATGAGTTAAGGGCAGTCAGGATAAACTATCGGCAGACAAGGAACTATGACATAGACAATGTCATCTCTCTCCCATTGGAGGAGTTAAATGAACTGGTTGACCTGGAAAGGTCAAGGGAGAAGAAGGAGGCAGAAGATGCAGAGCTTCTAGTACAAATCAATGAAGACAGAAGAAAGAAAAGATTATACAAGCATGTGCCTACTCTCTCCCCAGTTCAAGAAAGTCATGCACAAGAGGATGTGGTTCAACAAGAACCTCAGGTAGATAAAAAAGAAGATAGGATCAAGATGATCAACTACCTGAGTGCCACATGCCTCTATCAGGCAGAATTACTTCTTCCCTTATCCTATGACTATGTTGAGTTTGAGTATCTCAAACAACTCGAACTTGAGATAGTCAAGGAAATAAAGACAACCAAAATAATTCTAAAGGAAGAAGCTGCTAAGTCAAGAGTCATCATCCAAAAGAATATGAAGAAGTCTGCTGACAGGCAGAGGATGATGAGCTTCTTGAAGCTGTATGGATTCTCCGGAAGGAGACTTGGCCCCATGTCTCTATCCACTATGGATGAGCATATCAGGGTGATCAAGCAGAAGATCAAGAGTGGAAAACTGGTTGACTTACATTCCCCTCCAAGTCAAGCCCCACCTGAAGTGAAGGTTAAGGTTGAACAACCAGAGACAACATAACCTGGACCTCCTGCTGAATCTCAGCAAGCTTCATCTTCTGATCCACAGCAGGGTCAACATCACTCTTAATCTGAACCTGTGAGAGTAGAAGACCCAATTGAGAAAGACAATGAAGATCAATCTGGTACTGCAGGCCAGTCTTCTCAGTTAAAAGTCGTAAAGAGAAAGAAAAGGATGGCTTCTAAACTAAAGCCAAAGAAGAAGAAGACTGCATCCTTTTCTGAACCTCAGGATGAGTCAGAACATCTTGAGGATGTGCAGCCAGAGGATGCTACATCAACTCCTGTTCAAACAGCTCCTCTAGCATCAAGAAGACCATCTTGTCCTGGACATACACCACAAATCCGAAAAGATGTCATGTCATCAGAGATCAAGGCATTGAGGATGTCTACACATGGCAAGACATGTTTTAGTTGCCTCTGCATGATCTCTTTGACATGAGAAGATACTTTGATAGTCTGAAGGATCCTGATCAACTTATGAAGAAAGGGCTGGTTATTATCCTGATGGGGACTATTGATATCTGAAGTCTTCAAGTGTTTTGGTAGCATCAACCTAGGGGGAGTTTGTAAAGAATATGTATGAGGTTGAAGCAACCAAAGTCTTTCTGCATGCATGCTGTACAAGTACTGAAGAAGAATACTTCGGAAGTTTCACACATGTAACATAAATATTCTAAGTGTGAAATCTTCTGAAGCCAAGACCAATATCTTCCGAAGCCAAAGATGAAGTCTTCCGAAGTTTCAGAGACAAAGTCTTCCGAAGCTCAACTCTTGAAGACAGATTTCTTCCGAAGACTTTTAACAACATGCTTTATCTGATGTACTTTTCCATAAAGTAAGACCCCTTTCCGCTGCAACTCTGTAAAGTCACCAACTTACATGAGTTGGTGAAAAGGTCCATGTTTTTGGTAACTATACATTGAGGTCTCAAGTCTGTAACTTTCTACTTCATGTACTTTATCCTTTTTGTAATAGATAAGGATGTGAGCTATGGCATGCCATAGTCACTAGTCAAAAGGCAATCTGCCTTTTGACTCTACAATTGATTTTGTTTTGTGTCTAGTTAATTGTATCCAGCTGGCTTTCATAGTATGGCCGGCTATAGGATGTAGTATAAGTATCTCATGTTCTTGTAATTTTCCTTTATGCTTTGTAACACTTGTAATAGAACATTGAAAAAGCAATATACTGCAATCTTGAAAACCATACACTTGTGTATCTTGCTCTTGTGTTCTGTCTCTTATTTACTTGTGTTCTTAGTATCATATATTGTGGTTAATCCAGTTCACTATTTGATTAAGTTTAGTTACTCTCCTCTTTGTGTTGTTGTGTTGTAAGTGACCCCCTTCACCGGTCTTGCAGTTAGCAACATAATCAAAATGTTAGTTGACATAAAAGAATTGTTAGTTGTATAAATAAAGATTGAGTAAAGGTTAGATACATAAGTAAATGTTAGTTGACATAAGATAAAATATTAGTTGCATAATCAAATGTTAGATACATAAATAAAAGTTAGTTTGTTAGTAGCCTCATGTTTATCAAGATGTCCATAATAAGATCTCCTTTATACTTACTTTATTTATATTAGTTATCTTCTCAATATAAGATATTATATATTATTACTTAATGAATGTCTTACCTTGATTAATAGATGACTTTATGCTCAATTGGTCTTCTTGATTAGAGTTTAAGAGCTCTCGTGCTAATAACATTTATAATATCATAATAATTAACACAAGATTAGTGTTATAACCTTAAGAACTTTAAAGAGAATTCAAAGAGTAAGAAGAAGAGAAATGTATAACTTATTAAAGTGTATACAAGAGGTGTATCTTCTTCTCTATATTGAGGTGATATTTATACTACAAACATCAATCATTTGGTAGACAAGGTAAATTATTTTGATAGATAAGTAACATAGTAAACTTCTCTATAAATTGACAAAAAGTTCATCCACTTGCTATGATAATAATTCATAATAAACACAATTAATATATTGTTTTTGTTTTTTAATGTTAGGGATATTATAGCCTTTTCAAACATTTAACAGATTAATTTAATAACAATTCACTTAAGAGACCACATGTGTTACGTTTATAAAATTCTTTAAATCATACATGTAATTTATTTAAAAATAAGAAAAAACTTGCAGTATGAGTATACCACTGGGACCAATTATATAACTTTTTCTTTCTTAAAATTAATTTAAGTTTAAGTTTTCTTTTTTACATACTATCATGGTGACAATTTAGAAATATAATTTTTTTTATTTTTTTAAATGGTCTAAAACTAATCATATCATATATAATACTAATTATCAAGTGGATTATGTATTATAAGTTGTATCAAAGCTTTAATATGTTGTACTCATTTTTTATTACTTTTAACCCCGATACTTTTGTATAATTTTTACAATTTGACACTTACAATTTTCCACTTTTAACTTTGGTTACCTATACTTTTTTTATTTTTTACAACCTTTTCCTTTTATGTTTTGGTTTAAATTTTAAGAGTTCACACACTGCAATGTGTGCGTGTGGTTCAACGTTTTTGCGTCTATCTTTTTTTCATTGAACGGCCCTGTCACAACGCGCAGTTCTTAGATCGACTTAGTTTTGATCTTATATGTTTTAAGTTTCACGTGTGACGTTTAACGTTTTTACGTCTACTTTCAGTTCAGTTTTATTTTCCCCATATTTTTTTCTTTTTTAGTACGAGTTTTTTTGGTATTGATAATTGCTAAAGGTGATATGAAATTGGTGCTACTTGTCATGGTTTTACGACCTTGCCACAATACGAGAGGGTTAATAGTTATACTCCGATTCAAACTATTTTATTTTATATAGATTTGAACCCAACAACAATCTAACTAGAGCCATACATGCATCTTTCACTCTAAATAATTTTTAGAGTTAAAGTTTAATTTTACTCTTTTAATATTTGTTGAAAATAATAATTTTTTTTAATATTAAAAACATCAATCTATCTCTATAAATTTCATAGCTTGTTTCAGTTTTAATCCAAAAGTTTTATTAGTTGTTTTAATTTTATTCAAAATAATAAATTTTTTAGAGATTGATTAAAACAAAATATGAAATTTTTGAAATTAAATTGATGTTTTTAATATTTTGAAGAAAAATAATTATTAAATCAAATCAAATATTAAGAAACAAAATTGAAATGAAAAGTGAACATAATGAAAAGAGAACATATTTCTGAAGGTAAAATGTTTGGTAAATACTAAATATCATGGGTAATGACATTGTGTGTGTCGGTTGTTTGTTTCCCTCTGTGTTCGGATCTTCCCCGCCATCTCATTCATCCAATAACTATAATAATAATAATTTAATAATAATAACAACCAATCACTCTCACTTCCGAGATCCAATTTCACGATCATATCAACGGCCGTCGGAGCAAATCTCCGTCACCGGTGGATCATTCGACTCCTTTTTCTTACCATGAATCCCGAGTAGTAAGTCCTTCATCCATCACCCCCTACATAATCATCGTTATTATTATTATTATTATTTTCAATCAATGGTTGTTGAGATCTGCTTTGGTTGTTTATGAATGCAAATGGAAGCGGTTTTTTTAGGAATTAGTTTGTGCTTCTCATGGAATTGAACGATCCAAATCGATCGCTCTTTTTTTTTTTGTTTTATAAACTTTTCGTCTAATCTTTGTTATCGGAACACGATATAAATTTGTATATGATGTGTGATTGTTGCTTGGGGATAGGGGATCGGGAGTTGAAATCATGATTTAGTCGTGTGAGGAATTTATTAGGGAGGATTTATGGTGAATTATGAAGCCTTTGAGCGGTTGGAGGATGAGGTTATATCTGTAGATAAATGATTTGTTTGTTTTGTTTTGAATTTGATGTTCAGTAGCAGCATGACTCCTTCAATACCTCTATATAATTATCTTTATCTCTCAGTTGTGTAAGTTCAATAGCAAAATGATCATGCCTAAATAAGTACCAAGATTGACAGGAGTCATGGTATAACATAGTTAGGAACAATATGATCTTTTGTGGCCCCATGAAGGATATTGTGATTGTAAAATTGTCACAATGCAGCTCAGCGGCTGCTATAGTAGCGAAATTCAGTTAATTATTTCATTATTTAAGACATTTTGGATATGTTGCACAATGGTTTTTTTTAATTTGTTGAAGAACATATGCCCCTATTATATCTGACACGTATTGCTTGCTATATATTTCGTACAGTGACTACTTGTTCAAGCTTTTGCTCATCGGAGATTCAGGAGTTGGCAAATCGTGTCTCCTGCTTAGATTTGCTGTAAGAAAACGTTATATCATCTCGCTGTTTTCTTCTTTTTTGTATTTAAGTGCTTCATTGACAGCTCTGTGATATACTTGCATGCAGCATACTGCATATTATTGTTCTTTCTCTCTGCTCAATATGATATAATATTTGTAGTTTGATTCGTCATAATTTAGCTCATTTGAACACCTTTCTTGCCCATGCTTAATATCATTTATCTTTTCTGAAATTTGATTGGGAAAACGAAAGGTATAAAACTCATGGTCAGTAAGCTGGATGCTTCTTTTTTATATATATGGTGATATATGCTGCTTGATATGAAGTGATTTTTATTTTTCTAACCTTGGTCACTTTTGTACAGGATGACTCATATCTTGACAGTTATATCAGTACAATTGGTGTGGACTTTGTAAGATTTCACACTTACGTAGTGAGAAATGTTATATCAACTAAAAAGTACAGCATTGTTCAAGGTTTTGTTTTCGTTGGTGTTTGTGCAGAAAATTCGCACCGTGGATCAGGATGGAAAGACCATTAAGCTACAAATTGTGAGGGGTCACTTTTAAAAATTAAAGCAAACATCTATTTGTTTGATAAACAAAAATCAGCTTATCTATTTTCACCTTTGGTTTTTTGAATCATGCAGTGGGACACTGCTGGACAAGAAAGGTTCAGGACAATTACGAGTAGCTACTATCGTGGAGCCCATGGCATTATTGTATGTTTCTTCTAAGGTGTTTGGATTAGGGTCTTAGAACAAATCATCTAAAATAGTAAAATTGCAGTAGTCACCATTTAGCATTTGAATAAATATTCCGCTCATTCTAACTGTCTGATTATTTGCCCCACTGTGAAAAGGACTGATTGTTTAAGGGTAAAATAAACTTACTTGTATGCATATTCCTTCAACAGAATTTCAGATTTTTTTTATTTACCATTTCCGTTCATGTCTATTTTTTCTTGACAAATATGCCATTTTTGGTCATCTTTTTCTAAACTCCTTAGATAATCAAAACTCGCCAAACATCTACTTATCTGATTATTACAACTTCAAACAACAAAAGCACATTTGAGCACTATTTCTATCGCGTGTTTTGTTATGTGCTTATTTGATTCTAATTGTTCTACTTCACATAATCACTTCTATCCAAATACCTCTCCTGACCTCAAGTGAATGTAATCTTGCTTCCACCTTTTTTGATGTCTGTTAGGAATTGTATCAGAAAGTCACAACTGGAACTTGCTATATTGTGGGAAGAACAACCCCACGCCTGTTTGAATTTTATTAATTGAAAACCACAAAATACAAGACTCCTTAGACTCCTATGTATACTTGAAAAACTTGATCACCAAGACTCCTAACCTACTCAAATTCCAACTCATACTATGACTCGATCAAAGATAACTAAACCCAATTTAAACGTTAGATAAAAGAACTATAACTAGACTAAAACTCCCTGATTTGCGGCTGCATCTGCCGAGATATGCGAAAATCATGCCCCCCTTATTTTATATCTATCCAATCCATATTTAATTTTATTAAGACTAAATCCAACAATGTCTTATTGGATTTCTGCAGATAGTTTATGATGTTACTGATATGGAAAGTTTCAACAATGTTAAGCAATGGTTGAGTGAAATTGATCGTTATGCAAGTGAAAATGTAAACAAGCTTCTTGTTGGTAACAAATGTGACCTTACCGAGAGCAGGGCTGTGTCACATGATACTGCAAAGGTCAGGTTTATGATTCTTTATCATTCTAATGCACAAATAATTTACCGAATACCCAAATCTTGTGTTTATATATACTTGTGAATAAGTTGATATGGATTATGGTTTTTCAATAAAAGGTCAAATTACGTCAAACCAAAATATTTAGCTAAAAAGGAAAAGGGTTGAAAGCTCCCAAACTGTATCTAAATCTAAAAAGTTTAGATTGTTAATGTAATAAGATGGTCTTTGTAAACTATATTTGACACAAACTACTTATAAAAACAATGGAGAAAAAATGTTTGTGGATCAAGGTGATTCATATTACTAAAGCAGAGCTTTTAACCCAAAGCAAGTACCCAACCCACCAATTTAGTCACCTCTAGTTTCTATAATTCTATAGACACTGAAATTTGTGTATGACTTCTTACTTCCTTGGTGTATGATTGGGTAGTTGTTGAGATAACTCTATAGTAAGATAAAGTTGCTGTGCCTCTTTGGTGATTAGGAATTTGCTGATGAAATTGGCATTCCGTTTATGGAAACAAGTGCTAAAGACGCTACAAACGTGGAGCAAGCTTTTATGGCTATGTGTGCTGATATCAAGAACAGGTACACACACACCTATATGTATAAAAACTATACATAATCTAACAATTATTTTAAGTTTGAAAAGTTGGTTTGAAATGAATGGAACAAAGATTTTATGTGGGGGTTATACTCACACCGTGGGTCAATGCAGGATGGCGAGTCAGCCTTCATCGAACAAGAGGCCACCTACTGTGCAGATCAAAGGGCAACCAATCAGCCAAAAGAGTGGCTGCTGCTCATCTTAGGTTATTCTTCATATCGTTCAATCACATAGATCGTCACCATCATTTTGTCAATTTTTGTTATCTTGAAATATTAATTTATCGGTTGTAAGGATTGTTTACTGCTAGTGTTAATTTGCCTGCAGTTCCAATCACTTACCAACCAGAATCCAATTTTTGTTTAAATGTTTAGATAAAGGAGCATTTTGGCAGACTTATAACAGTGTTTCAAATAATATACCAATTGGGTAGTCTTTGTTATACTTCCGAAGCCTATATACTTCCGAAGTTTAGATGTTTTTCTTCCGAAGTCTAGTTTGCTTCCGAAGTGTTAGTGTAATTCTTTGTATTGTTTTGAATTCTTTTGTAACAATAGCATAGTGTAGGGGTAAAATGTGTAAATAGTTAGTTAGTCCTTCTAACTGCTATAAATAGGTGTTTAGTGTGTAATTTGGTGGTAACTTTTCAATAATAAGAAAACGATCTTCATGTTCAGTTTCTATCAATTGGTATCAGAGCTTTAATAGGCTCTCGATCCATCATCTTCCTCTTCGAAAAACCTTGAACCAATTCACCACCCGTTTCGATACCTCATCTCGTTCCGATGGCAGATCAAGGCAGGCAAGTAGTGCTGAAAGACGGTAGCGACTCAATTTCGTTCAAGATCCCATTACTTACAACGACGAATTACACCTCCTGGGCGATAAAGATGGAGGCGTTCATGGATGCCCAGGGGCTCTGGGATGCCATAGAACCACCCACTGAAGACGCAGTGGATGCCAAACTGGGCAAGAAGGCAAGAGCCTTCATATTCCAATCTTTGCCGGAGGATGTGCTAATGCAGGTGGCTGCATTCAAGTCAGCGAAAGACATATGGGGAGCCTTGAAGAAACGCTATGTAGGTGAAGAAAGAGTAAAGCAGGCAAGAATTCAAACCCTTGATCGTGAGTTTGAAATGCTGTCGATGGGAGAGTCGGACTCAATAGATGAGTTTGCGGGCAAGATGGGAGAATTGGTGTCGCGTTATAGGGCCCTGGGGACAAGCGTTCCAGCCACAAAACAAGTTAGAAAGTTCTTGAAGGCGGCCCCAGAGAAGTTTCTCCCTATAGTGGCTGCCATAGAGCAATTCGCTAACCTGGAAGACATGAGTTTTGAAGATTTAGTAGGGAGGCTAAAGGCATACGAAGAAAGGGCAGCCCAAGAACTCCTCAGGGCAGTTACTCTTGACAAAGAGTGAATGGCAAGAAAAGGCCAAAACTGAATCGAAGGTTCAAAATCCACGACCGAGTGGATGGGACAATAAAAGAAAAGAAAAGGGAAAGGGAAGATATGCCCAAGGCAGAGGAAACAGATCCAGATGTGATGGAGGTGAGAAGAGTCCCAACACCAACAAGAAGGACAAAAGAAATGTGAGATGCTTCAATTGTGACAAATTGGGGCATTTTTCGAATGAGTGTAGGGCTCCAAGAAAGGGGGATCATGAAGCACATTTGGCTCAAACTCAAGAGGATCAAGAACCAACACTCTTGATGGTACAACAGGACATGGGCCTGCTTCAAGAACAAGCTGTGTTCCCACAGGATCTGCCAGATGCTGGTGATAATTGTACCTGGTACCTTGATAATGGAGCAAGCAACCACATGACTGGAAGCAAAGCCCATTTTACTGAACTGGATGAAGCAGTTACAGGGAAGGTGAAGTTTGGGGATGGGTCAGTGGTTGCAATTAGGGGTAGAGGCTCCATTTGCTTTAAATGCAGCAATGGTGAACACAGGGTAGTGACAAGAGTCTACTACATACCTGCACTGAGGAGTAATATCCTGAGCCTGGGCCAACTAGATGAAGTGGGCTGTCAAATCTTGATAAAAGATGGTTACCTATGGGTATATGAAAGCAGTGGAAAGACCTTGATGAAGTCTCGGGGATGTGAATAGCATCTCCCGGATAGGGGAGGGAGACGCGTCCTCGCCTGCAGGCGAGTGAAAGCTGAAAGCAAGGGGTGTCTCACCCCGATCTCCTCAACCAGCAAGAGAGGGATGCCCTCAGTGGGTATCCCGATCGATTCAAGCAAGAGCAGGGAAGCAAGAGCAGGGAGCGGTTGTGATTATAAAAATACTGGTTTAGTAAAATAAATAGATTTGTTTTCTTGTTGTTGGTGTCAGCTAGCAAGGGTTGCTCTTGAAAGAGGATAGATTTTTTATTGTCCTTCCTGCTGTTAGTGTTTTTGTTTTTATCCATGAATCCGGACTTGAAGAACTTGAGGGCATAATTGTACAAGATAAGACTCAATGTGACAAACCCCATGTGTTTGCTTGCAGTGATGCATGACCAAGCATGGACATGGCATGCAAGGCTAGGACACCTGGGTTTTGATACCTTGAATCGCATGTCTAAACATAGTATGGTGAAGGGAATGCCCAAGATAAATCATAGATCACAGCTTTGTGAAAGTTGCCTGGTGGGAAAACATAGAAGTCAACCATACCCTAGTTCAAGTAACTACAGGGCTGACTCACCCCTTGAATTGGTTCATGCTGATTTGTGTGGGCCAATAGACCCACTCACACCTGCTGGGAACAGGTACTTCATGCTTCTAGTGGATGACTGTTCAAGATTCATGTGGGTGTATTTACTCAAGTCCAAAGATCAGGCTCTAGAAGCATTCAAGATGTTTAAGGCCCAAGTTGAGTCAGAAACTGCCTACAAATTGAAAGCTCTTAGGACTGATAGAGGTGGAGAATTTACTTCAAGGGACTTTGAACAGTTATGCAGCCTTGAAGGTATTAAGAAATACCTTACTGCCCCCTACTCTCCGCAGCAAAATGGGGTAGTGGAAAGGAGAAATCAAACGGTTATGGGCATGACTAGGTCCATTCTAAAGGCAATGCATATGCCTTTGGAACTTTGGGCTGAAGCAGTCAGACATTCAATGTTTATTCTCAATAGAAGCCCCACTAAATCCTTAGAGAACACTTGAGGGTATTTGGGTGTAAGGCACATGTAAAAGTTCCGAGTCACCAGGTAAAGAAGTTGGATGATAGGAGTGTTCCTATGGTACACCTAGGAATAGAACCCGGGTCTAAAGCCTATAGGTTGTATAATCCCATGACTGGAAGGATTGTAGTAAGCAGGGATGTGAAATTTGAAGAAGAAAAACCATGGGAGTGGGAAACTTGCAATACTAGTGAGTTAAGTCACAAGTATGCATCATTTGGCTTAAGTGGAGGTGCACTTAGAGTGTCAATGTCAGATCAACTGGATCAGACTTCTGATGTTAATGCTGGTAATGAATCTTACTCGTCTTCCTCAACTGGTGAATCCAGTCAAAGTCAGTCTTTGACTGGACACTCTAATTCAGGTGAGGGGTTGGAGGACTCAGGGGGTGTGAGCAGGAATAATCCTATGGAAGGTGCAGAAATTCCTAGATCAACCTATGATGATACCCCACCAAGAGGTTTTACAAGTCTGAATGATGTGTTTACTAGGTCTGAGGTATTAGAACAGATTCCATTTGAACCACCTATTATCAATGAATCAGAGTTATTGCTGGTTGAAGAGCCAATCAACTATGAGCAAGCAAAGGGTAGTCTTGAGTGGAAAAGGGCTATGCAAGATGAGATTGATAGCATAGAGAAGAATGGAACTTGGAAATTAGTTGAATGTCCAAGGAAGGTGAAACCTATAGGTGTTAAATGGTTGTTCAAACTAAAAAGGAATGCAGATGGTAGGGTTATCAGGCACAAAGCTAGATTGGTAGTGAAGGGCTATGTTCAGAAGTATGGAGTTGATTATGAAGAGGTGTTTGCTCCTGTTGCTAGGTTAGAGACTGTGAGGTTGATTCTGGCCTTAGCAGCTACAAAGAAGTGGAAGGTTCATCATCTGGATGTCAAAACAGCATTCTTAAATGGAGATTTAAAGGAAGAAGTGTATGTGACACAGCCAGAGGGTTTTGTGAAATCAGGCAAGGAAAGGTTAGTGTATAGGCTCATTAAAGCTCTATATGGCCTTAAGCAGGCTCCTAGGGCTTGGAATGAGAAGTTGCATGATACCTTAATAGAATTTGGTTTTATGAGGTGTCAACAAGAGCATGCTGTATACATTAATCAGTCTGAAACTGGATCAGTCATAATTGGAGTATATGTAGATGATCTCTTAGTGACTGGCTCCAGTATAAAGATGTTAGAAGACTTTAAGGAGATGATGATGTCTAAATTTGAAATGACAGATCTTGGATTGCTGAATTATTACTTGGGTATAGAAGTGAAACAGGAGGAAGATGGTATCTTCTTGAATCAATCTGGGTATGCAAAGAAGATTTTAGAAGAACATAACATGTGGGAGTGTAATTCAACTAAGGTTCCTATGGATCCGGGGTTGAAATTGGGAAAAGATGAAGATCAAGATGTTGTAGATTCTACTTTGTATAGGAGAGTTATAGGATGTTTGAGATATTTAACTCAAACTAGGCCTGATTTGAGTTACTCAGTGGGGATAGTTAGTAGATTCATGGAATCTCCTAGAACTACTCATTGGCAAGCAGTTAAACACATTCTAAGATACTTGAGAGGTACTTTTGAGCATGGTATTTGGTATAGATATGGGAATATGGATGAGTTAGTAGGTTACAGTGATAGTTCTCATGCTCCTACTAAGGCTGATGGTAAGAGTACAACAGGTGTGGTGTTCTATTATGGAGGAGGACCTGTTAGTTGGGTTAGTCAAAAGCAAGATATTGTTGCTTTATCATCCTGTGAGGCTGAATTTATAGCTGCTACTGCGTCTGCTCAGCATGCTGTTTGGTTGAAAGGTGTGTTGGAAGTGTTAACTAAAGTTAGAGCAGGGCCCGTTTTGCTATATGTGGATAATAAATCAGCTATTCAATTGATGAAGAATCCTGTATTTCATGGAAGATCTAAACACATAGATGTTAGATATCATTTTGTAAGGAGTTGTGTTGAAAGGGGTTTAGTAGTGGTGAAACATATTAGTGGAGAGGAGCAAAGGGCTGATATTCTCACTAAAGCTCTCTCAAGGCAGAAATTTGATGATATGAAAAGAATGCTTGGAGTAGGTTCAATCAAAGAATTAAGGGGGTGATTGTTATACTTCCGAAGCCTATATACTTCCGAAGTTTAGATGTTTTTCTTCCGAAGTCTAGTTTGCTTCCGAAGTGTTAGTGTAATTCTTTGTATTGTTTTGAATTCTTTTGTAACAATAGCATAGTGTAGGGGTAAAATGTGTAAATAGTTAGTTAGTCCTTCTAACTACTATAAATAGGTGTTTAGTCCTTCTAACTACTATAAATAGGTGTTTAGTGTGTAATTTGGTGATAACTTTTCAATAATAAGAAAACGATCTTCATGTTCAGTTTCTATCAGTCTTTTTCAGTTCATAATGCATTTAGAATACAAATGCACCACATGCATGAATAACCTCATGCTCTTTATACAAAGAATATGGTTATGTGGCACTGGTAATGACAATCAAACAGCTTGGATATGTTTCATTATATCGTGTATGGAAATCACTAGTAGTATTTTGACCCTCTGAATGCCTAGGCTTCCGGATAATATAGGTAATAAAGACTTAAAGTATAAGCTTTTGAATCTAACGAATTATACGGGGAATAAAGACTCTTGGTGGTGGTATCTAAGAACAAGATGAATTGTGTCAAAAGTATAAGATAGTCCATAGAAAGAAAAGTTCTTCTTGAGGTATTATCCCCAATTCACTGGAATAAAGGATTGCCAAAGAAAGTTAATATATTTGCATAGAGACTTATTTTTTTGGATAGATTGGCCACAAGAACTAATTTAAGTAAAAAAGGAATTGATGTTCCTTTCGTGATGTGGCTGTTTTGTGGGAGGGAAATTGAATTTGTTGAGCATGTTTTTGGTACTTGTGGTAGTTTTTACCAGTTTCGGCCTGGAGATCTATTCTTGCTTGGTTACATCTATCGGGTCCACCCTTTATGAAGCCGGAGGAGTTTTTCGACATGGTTTGATTCCATTAAATGGCCTAAAATCAAGAAGCAAACGATTGAGGCAATAATTTCAACCATATGGTGGGTCATTTGGAAGGTAAGAAATGAAGTAATATTTAAAGCAGAAGATTTGAAGACGGACTCAATCTTGGATTCAATTATAATTTTTTTTCTTTTTAAAAAGTTATTCAGAACAATGAATCCTACTCATGCGTTAATTGAGTCATGTCTCCCCTCGTATCCAAAGTATGATTCTAGCATGTTTTCTCCCACTTGTATTAAAAAACAAAACCATATATAAAAGAGGCCGTGGAACTCACATAATAAACAAATAACATAGCAAACAAAAGCAATTAGCAGCTAGCAATAATGTAGCAAAGTCCGGATGTGTAACCAGACCTACTTGTGTCCTATGAGTATACAAGACACTTTAAGGTCTAGACAATGTTTCCAATGTGCAAGTTGGTTAGTGTCCAAATTCACCCAACTAGAATCGACAAGGATAAATTGTTTCTTTCTAAATGTTTGACTCGACGACCGTTAGTAATATAAACATAAATATATTTATATAGCAAATATAAACATAAATACTGTATACAATAAAAAAGAGGGTCCATGAATCTTTGTGTCCTTGTGTCAGCTTTGTGTCCGATTTATACAATAACGTTTCAACTAAATTGAATCGTAACTTGTCCTATATATGAATTTATTTTGGAAAAAAAATGTATCAAAACACGTCGTATATCTATGTAAATTATTAATACATTATCTTACCTCTAAAATCTTTAAAAAGTTCCATTCTTGTAACCACATGAAAATCCATAACTTTTATATATTCCACCAAAAGATGCCTAATTCACCAGTCTGTAAAATGTGAATCCTTTCCGGCTTAAAATCTAGTTTTTATACATATAATCATTATAGCCAAACATTTCAAGGCTTTGTCATATTTCCATGTCAAATTTTCCAAATCCAAGTTTATACATCTATTATGTTTTACATCTACAATTTCCAAGTTTCGAAAGAAAATTCAAATATACCACCAAGTATCAATTCATGCAAAAATACTAAGTGTCTGTTACAGAATTGGGTGGATTTGTAATTGGAATTCAAACTAAATCCGATGAAAAATATGTTTGGTTGGTAAATTTTTCCTCCAATCATAGGAATTCACATTCCTTCACACTAATGATGGAATTCTCAACATTCCATTGGAATGTTTGAATATTACCAAATAGCCCTTTTCATTCTTCTCTCATTCATCGATCCAATTGAACATAGAAAATGGAACTCCTAAAAAATCAACATTCATCAAACATAAAAAAGCGACATTCATCAACGATCAGAAACATTTATTTACCATTCAAGATCAAAAATAAAAAAACGTGATATATAAAGATAAGAAAATCAAAATCGAAGAACATCTAACGTGATATATAACGATCAGAAACCAAAATCAAGAGTGCAGATGATAAAGTTTAGGTTGGGAAGGATTTGGGGGTAAAGGGTAGTTTTGACATTTTAAATTTTATAAATTCCAATTCCATTCAACAATTTTTTAACCAAACACTCTATAAATTATTAAAAGAATCTTTTCTAATTCCATTGCAAATTCAAATTCCAATTCCTATGATAAACATTCTGTGAAACAAACACCCCCTAAGGTTTAGAAAAATATACCGACAACATATTCATTTGAGTCCATAGTTAACTTGGTTTCATGTGTTGCAAAAAATCTAACCCTAAACTTGTTTATACTAACAAAAGTCACCAATCAAGACCGCAAACTTACATACATACTTGAAATATCACTAATGGACAATGTCATCATGTATCTAAAAGAAATTCTTGTAACTATAAGGTTAGTTCTACTTTTACCATATTTACCATATTTGGGGTTAATGTTTTCAACAAAACCACTGGTATGAGAATAAAACTAGTGTTTTTAGTAGAAGAATACTCACTTTAAGCAAGCAAGAATAATGATTTTTGGATGAAAGAAGCCTTGAACTCTTGAAAGCTTCTTAGGATACCTTGCATTCACCTTAGGAGAAGGGTGTTGTCTATGATTTGAAGGAGAGAATGAGAGTTGTGGTGATCTTTCAAGGAGAACAAGCTTGAGTTCACGTACTCCGAGGAATAAGGCTTTTAGTGACGAACTTTTTTCAAATTTTGTCGCCTAGCTTATTGAGACATAATTTAGTCTTAATAAATTCGTCGCCATTCATCCGTTATGATAGGCCAAAAATTTAGTCGCTAAAGCCATCATTGCTATACATCGACTTAAAGCGACGAAATTTAGTTGCTAAAAAAATTGTTACTAAATTTACTTCATCAATTTAAATTAATCTTAATTTTGGAGAATTATAGTTGTAACGACAAAATTTAGTCTCAATGGATGTTTTATTTTAGAAAATGATAAATCTTTTAGTGATGAAATTTAGTCTCATTATTCTAGAAATTGGTTTTCAGGTTTTGAAAAATAAATAAATAAAAAAACTAGTAATTTTAAAGAAAACTTTATTTGATTCTAATATAAATAAACAAAGAATGAAACAATAAAATAAATTTATATCGTATTCGATTAAATGCATCCAAACAAAACCAAACTAGCTAGTCATTTTGATCGGTATAATCTTGATCATCTTCTTCATCAGGTTGACGGGATGAGCTCAGAAGTTACGTTTTGATTAACAATAATATTTGATTTATTTTTTATTGCAATAGCACATTTGGTTGTCACAATTCTGTTATAACTTGATCTTATCTTTGAAATCGTTCATTTGCCTGTTCATCATCTTCATCCCTATTTATATTAGGGAACACGTCAAGGGTTACACTTCGCAACGTTCGACAAGCGCCACGTATGTGATAATGCTGAAAACCTAAAGCTACTTTAAGACACCTAACTCGTCCACTGACTTCTCATTCACACCCGAGTTTGATATGGATTTATTATACTGTTCACTGTATTTTTCGTGCATTAAACATGAATAACCAATTTGTTATAAATAATAAATAGTAATAATAATATATTTAGCATAGCAATAACATCCAACTTTTAGTCAATCAAGTTTTATTTAATAAACTTTATACACCCAACAAAAAGTTGGAAGGGTCAAAATGGTCCAAAGCCACATTAATAAACTTAATACATGTAATTAGAAGTTTAAATCGGTCAAAATGACCCAAAATTATTTTGATAGACTTAAAATTGGCTTATAGTTTAAGCTACTTAAAAAAATTTTCAAAAAAAATACATATTTTTTTAAAAAAGAATAAATAAAACAAATGTGATTAATTTTGTGTGAGATTGAAACAAAATTATAATAAAAAATTCAACTTTTCTATATGAAAAGAAGATTTAAAATTAAGTCTAAGTGAATTAAAAAAACCAAAATAAGTTTTAAAAAAAACTTTCTGTTCTTAATTACGACATAGAACCAAATGATTTTACAATTTTATTAACCTTTGTCTTGATTATTTTGAAATAATATTATTTTAAAGTAAAATACATTTAACTTACAGCATTATAATGAGAAAAAAAATACTTCCATAAACACGTATTATGGCAAATAAATATTATACATGAAATATTTAAGGAAAAAACTTATTTTGTAATATAGCAATAGTTGATTTCATTCAAATGAATTATGACTAAATATAAGGTTAGATATTTTTTTAGGCGGGAAATTATAAAAATGAAAGCCTTAAAAAATGACACGTGGCACTAAAAATATTGTTATATTAATAAGTATATATATATATATATATATATATATATATATATATATATATATATATATATATATATATATATATATATATATAGTGTCAGGTTCTTTTCAAAACTTTATTTTTATTTAGAACTAAAAAAACTAATCTTAACCATTAATCATTTTCTACTATTAAAAATTTAAAAATTAATAAAAAGGGTATGATAGTCTAGTGTTAAATATTCTCTCTCCAATTAGTATAATTAATTTATCTTTATTTTTCTCTTTCCTCTTAAATCTCTATAACTTTTATGCTTTTCAAACTTATAGCTATTTACTTACCCACAAATTTCATACTAATTATTTATTTTTCAAATCACGCGTTATTTATATACAAGAAAATTCTCATTTAACTATTTATTTATAAATATGTAAATATTTTACCTATGTGGAAATCGACTATTTACATATACATATAAATACATGTATTGAGTTGCTCATTTTATATATACGTAAAATTGATGTTTTACGTATGTGTAAATGGTATTTAATATATATGCATATACATAAATAAATACATGTCTTGAGGTGCTCATTTTTACATAAACGTAAATTTGATGTTTTACGTATGTGTAAGTTGTATATGTAAACTGAGTTGCTCTTTTTCCCTTAATATTCTATCACCCACACAAATTTAACATGAAACATCATTGTGTATTGTTTATTGTTTATTAATTTCAAAATTATAAAGGCATTGTCGTATATTTTGTATGAAAGCATGACTGACAAATATGAAATGTTAAACTTTAAAATAAACAAAATCATCATCATAACTCACCTGTGTCATTCACGAGGGCAACTATAGAGAAACAAAAACAATAAAGAAATCTGTTGAATAAATTTGAATATCATCATAACAATTTAATGTTGTATTCCACTCATCTTGTTTCTTCAATTTTATAAACAACCCAATTACCTCGATTTGATTCTACATTCACCGACCTAGAAAACTATTTTATATTTACATCCGATACGATTGCAATCCTATTGTTTGCACATGAGTAAGATAAGTAAGATAAATATATTATTAAAACAACAATCCATTATGAAGGCAAAACTATTAAAAAAAAATAAGTCGAATAATACCAGAAAACCATGATGACTTTTGAAACACATCTACTGACATCTCGTTTCGGTATTTATATATAATCTAATGCTTTGATTATATTAAATCTTATTCGCATTCTCTGCTGCTCATGCTTCGATTTGGCCAAGCACTTTTGAATTTGAATGCGTAGGGGTTGTTTTAGGGTTAGAGAGAGAGAGAGAGAGGATGAAGAAAAATGATAAATCACAAAAAATCTGGGGAAGTTATAATATATTTTGTTTCCTAAACTTACCCTTTCTGTATAACAATAAACACCCAAACTTTTATATTATTACTATTATACCATTGAAATTTCTTTATAATTTGAATCAACAGAGGTGGAATTGATTAATCAATAGAAAATAATGAAGAGACTATTATCTGTTATCTGCTTGAATATAAGAATGATGAAACTGATTAAATTTTTCCTGAAAATCATTAGGCAGAAAAGATTGAAGAACCTAATTGTTAAGAAACAATGGTGGAAAAATTTGATTTGATGAAAAACAAACATACTGATGAACTTGATTGTTTGAATTAGTCTGCTGATTTGTTCAATAATGAGGAGAAAAATAAGGGATTTTAGCCAATATTGATTATTTACTAAAAATAAGTTATATAGACAATTACTAAAACACCCTTTGAAAAATTAAATATAAATAAATCAAAGAAAATTTTGATTTGTTAGAATTGGTTTTCTTGGTTTTCTTAAAATTAGTTGGTTTTCTTAGGATCCCTCCTCTATATATATATATATATATATTTATATATATATATATATATATATATAGATATATATATATATAGATATACAGATATATAGATACATATATATATACATATATATATATATAGAGAGAGATAGAGAGAGATATATAGATAGATAGAGATAGATATATAGAGAGATATACATACAGATATATACATACATAGATATACATATATATATATACATAGATATACATATATATATATGTATATACAGATACATATATATACATCTATATATATACATATATATATACATATATATATATATACACACATATATATATACATATATATATATATATATATATATATATATATATATATATATATATATATATATATATATACTAGGTTATTAGCCCGTGTATTACACGGGTTAAAAGTTATAAATATATAATTTAAAAATGTAAACAAAAATATTTAAACTCTATCGTTTTTATAATAAATTAATTATGTAAAAATAAGGATTTGTGATCATAAGGTTTAAAGGGTTAAATAAAATTAGAGATGTTTGATATAATAGATTCAAAATCTCTAGAATTAAGATTGTTAAAGAAAATAAAAACTTCACACTTATTGTTCAAAAAAACTTAAAATAAAATAAAACTTCAAGTAATGAATGTAGCATTATTTGTGAAAAATTTGTTAAAAGAATTTTAGGCGGGAAAATTTTTATGAGATGAAATCTGGTGATGATATGTGTCATCACATGTAATCATTTATTAGTATATATATATATATATATATATATATATATATATATATATATATATATATATATATATATAGGGGATCAAATGAAAACCACATTTATAAATGAAAACCATAAAAACCACTCTCATCCAATCATATTTTTTCTTTTAAAGTTTTTCTTTTTTATTAAAAAGGCTAATAAGGTAATTTGACACTCTTTTAATTTTGATAATTGTTTATTTCTTTTGAATTCCTTTATTAGCTCCCTAATTAAATTTTTTATTCTTATCTTTCTCTCACCTCTCAAGAATTCAACCATCGTGATTTTAATTAGGGCATTCTATCATCACCACCATGAACATACCATCACCGCCATCTCTTACCACCATCGACATCGCATACCACCACGTTTTTCATCTTTGTGCGGCACCCTATAAACCACTATGTTGTCGTTTACCAATCACAATGCCTTCGAACACCGCTGACACCACCCATTTTCTTCTATCAAGGGTTCATGTACTTCGAACACCACGTTCAACACCATCAGTCCCTTTGAACAACACAGAACCATCATTACTATTTTGATAAACCTCAAAATCATTCATGAAACAACAATCGAGAGGAATATCTAAACATGTGCCATGTAAGTTATGTTACATACATGTATCTTGGAAGATAATAGAGAGCGAAGACAAAGAGGCATGGGCAAGAACTTGAAGAATTATTGGACTTACGTATATGTAAACACATATGAGATCTTAATTCTTCTTATTGGTTTTTACATTCTTAGTTTTTAGATAGATGTAACTCATGCGTATACGTAAGCAACATATTTTTCACTGTTATTACATATGATATCTTATTGTTTTTCCTGGTCTTATCAAATTGTATTTACGTATACGTAACACAATGATTTATATACATATCACGTTATTATATAACGTAAACAAGATGTTACATATGAAAAATTGATTGTTGTTTTTACCATGGTTACTATATGTAACTCAGTTTTATGCTAATGTGGTTATGTTCTTACTCTTTCAATCATCCGATATACATTGATACATATACGTAATGTAGTGTTACATTTAGTTATTTCAATCAAAATTATCGTTCTAATGATATATAATATATATTTTGATTGTTACATATACGTAAAGAAATATGTAGCAAGATCTATTAACGTGTTTTTAATGCTCATAAGTTTGAGATTCGATTTGATGAATATAAAGTTTGATTAGGTTACTATATGTATCATAGTATTTCATATACATAACAAACTGATACATATACGTAACATATACAACGTTACATATCGAAACTATCAGTTCTTTTTCCTGTTATAAAAATAAAAAATCAGTTTAGTATTATTTTTTTAAAAAATAATTTTTTTCCTTATGATTTATTGATTGTACAAAAAAAATATTGAAAAATCTTAATTAAGGGTGAGATAGGAGAGAGAATGCATATTTGTAAGAGATTGTTAATTATCTGGTATTTTCAAAGTCAAACTACTTTTTGTATTCCTAAAATACCCTTGAGGCTTTTAATTAAATCATTAAAACATCAGTAATTACAAACAATGCCATTAATTAATACTAGCCATAGATTAAAAAAATCAAGGGTTAAATAGTGGTTTTTTTAGTTTTCATCATTTAAAATGAGGTTTCATTGGAACCCTCCCCTATATATATATATATATATAATATATATATATATAGATATATATATATATATATATATATTATATATATATAATATTATATATATATATATAAACCAAAAAAACTGACATGAGTCCTTTTTGGATATTAGGATCGGATCTCATTTGAATATGAGTTCTCTAGTCAGACTTTGGTTCGGATTTTGAAAATCAAAATTTGTAATTCAAATTATTCAGATATTTGATTAAATTGAATAAGAAGTCCTAGTATTCTAACCCAATAACCATTACCAATTAGCTATTATGTTTCCAGCCTAATACCAGGTCTTGTAATATTAGCCACTTTTGTTGACTTTTCATAAATTCTCAAAAATTATACGACCTCCAACTTTTTTTGAGTCCGCCGCTATTAAAAACACCGTTGTATATATGTACATATATGTTGGCTAATATGACACAAATCATCATATATAAATATATTGGACTAAAAACAAGCATATCCTGCTAATCTTTTGACCTCTCATCTTGAGGTTCTTGTGTGCTCCATTTCTCCTCGTTCGTTAGGGGAAGAGGCTCTTTAGACAGCGAAGCAGCACAATTTTCGGCCCGTCGATCAAGTGGATAAACATTTTCTTGGAACGGATAGTTCATCATAGGAATGTGGTTGTTTTGATGATCCATCTGCAACAGATGATATTAATGTTATGTTAGTTTAAAAAGCACTTCATTTCTAATTTTTGAGTGTTGTATGCAAGCCAAGCTCTACGCTTTTCTCGAGCCAGATGTCTCGAGGCAAACAAGTTTGAGCTTGGCTTGACTACTATACCTCAAAAACACACATACTTGGCTAGTTCTCTTTACAACATCTGGTAACCGATTGTAGCATTCACGACACCAAGGTTCGAGCCAGGGTGGAGGCTGGGGAGCCGGGGGTCTCAAACTTAGTGTCATGGACTGCATGGTGATCAACAATTACAAAAAACATTACTACCAATAAAGGGTCACTCGAGGCGAAAATTATAACATATTTGTGATCAATTACAAACTCATTGACC
Organism: Flaveria ramosissima; assembly: GCA_025215565.1. Taxonomy (NCBI): domain Eukaryota; kingdom Viridiplantae; phylum Streptophyta; class Magnoliopsida; order Asterales; family Asteraceae; genus Flaveria; species Flaveria ramosissima. Next base: position 780,083 of record CM046042.1, read on the forward strand.
TGCATGTCAAATAGGCTTGATCTTCGTTTCCTTTTCTCCTCAGGTGAAGTCAATCTAATAAAATACTTTTGGGCATGGCTCGCGACTTGAGTCGGGTCCTCGTTGGCACGTAGTGCTTCGATATCGTTCTCCATTGACCTTTCCCGTGCTTTTCTAGACCCTCTAAAACGACCTATGCTCATCTTCTGTCCATGGTAACCCTAATCATATGATCAACAAGATCATTGCAAACATGTTACAAACACTTTAAACACTTTTGTAACATCTGTCCCAGACAAAATAACAATGAATTAAACCCTATCACAAAAAAGGTATAAAACTCACCTTTCTTTTTATCATTGTCATGTTCATCCATAACATCTATTGATGAATTATCCTCATTGTTGGGTATCTTCAACTCATCCATTCTTTTCGCTTCGCGATTCGAGGTAGAAGCCTGTAAGCATTCATCATCTTTACTTTGATATACATCTGCTGTTGGATCAATCTTCACACCAAAAGTTTAAAGCTTCCAACTTTGCCATTCTTGCATTTAGCTAAAGTATGACCAGTTTGACCACAATCACCACACTTTTTCATGGTTGATTGATCATCAGAGACCGACATTGGTAATTTACAAATTTTACAATGATCTACAAAGAGAGATACGTTTGCGGCGGTATATATATAGTAGACAAAACAAGGATTATAATGTCACACGATATCTAAAAAAGATTAATATCGAGATCCGAGTAATTAGTGCCCAATTTTTGATTGAATTAATAGTTTCCTTGTGTTTTTTTTTTTTTTTATTACGAACATGCAATAATTTTTACATTTCACAAAGATACTTGGATCGTGTTTCCTGATTTAGTTCATCATCATAAACATACAGTTTTAATTTTATGTTTTTAGATATGTTATAATTATTACTAGATAAGTTTATCTATGCTATATCATATTATATCTGATTAGGATGGAATTATCTTTTTCAATATATTAATCTTAAAAGTATAAAGGGTAAACTTTTATTTGACACATTTAATTATCTTAATTATATTTTACACACATGTTAATTCTAATTATAGTCATTGAATTTTAAACCAACTTTCCCATGATATTTTAACTAGTACGTTACTTTCCAATACGTTTATAGTTACAAAAAAATTACACTATATAAAAACAATAATTATATTTTTTTAATTAGAGTATGATATGATATTGCTATTTTTTTTCTATTTAAAACATCCAGGTATCCTCTGGTACATATTAAAGCACGAGGGGATCAAATATAGTTTAGATATATTTGATCCGTAATATGTTACAAAAATATTTTTTTAATGCGTAATAAATAGATAATATTCGGGAATCTTTGTCTTTTTTGGTAGAATGGAATATCTTTAGCAGGTCTGACAATTTTAATTAGGCAATTATATTCATTTATTTAAAACTCAAAATTATTTTAAGCTAAGACTATCACGGGCTGAATATATTATATTCACCATTGTTTTAGCCCCATTAGGGTTTCGCGCTGCCTCCTCTTTCACTTATATATTAAGTATTGATGATTTTGATTGTAGTATTTTATTATGGTTGGCTAACAATTAACATTGTAATGCAGCTCTATGATGGCGAACAAGGGTTTGTTTGATGTTGCATTTGAATGCTTGCCTTAATTGGTTCTCATATTCTTTCTTGATGCTGATCTTTGTCAAGGTCAATGCTAGCCCTTTGTGATGGTGAATGGTTTAATTGTTGCATTAAGATGACTTATCGATTTAGGGTACTTTTTGCAGGTGAACTAAGGTTTGTATGAGGGTTGTTGATTAATTGTCGCATTCCTTGCTATGTTGTGCTCATGTTTTTGCTGACTATTTGGTTGTATTGTGCAACTTATACCTGTACCCTACACATTATATTTATGACGTTGCTGTATTGAAAACTTGAATGATAGGATTGTCCCTGTTCTTTATAATTACCCCACTATGTCGTATTGATTTTGGAATCAAACGTGCTCTAATATGTTGCTTCTATCTATTAGTTAAGTATTTTTGGAGTTTTAAGTATTGATCTTTAAGAGCTTTTCGTGTGTTGAAGAAGTTGTTTTGTTTGTTGTTACAGGTCCTTTGATTAATCTCTGTCGTTCTTGAACTCTGATTAATCTGTCTTTCTTGAAGACCTTGCTGCTCAGGTATACCCTTCATCTAGGTTAAGTTTTTTATTCCATTTTGTTTTTTCAATAGTTAGTATAGATGAGTAATTTGAAGTTATGTACAAAGTTTAGTGTTCAACCTTTTATCCTTCTGGATTAAGAAAAGAACATACATACAAACCTCATTGTTCATAATGCCTGTCATTGTTAGTAACTTGTAATACATAAGAAAGGATTAGAAAGTGATGTTAATTTAGGTACAGCTGTTGTACAAATAATTCAAATCCATCTCATAAGTGATGTCATTTTAATGTTGGGTACGTGTATTTGAGGGTGTTTGGATCTGTTTACATGTACATGGTTATCTTAGGTTTTTGATCATGAGAACTTCTACTTGTATGGGCTTTTTTAATGGTGGTTTTGTCAACAGATTTAAAAATACCCAAATGAAGGTAAATTATTAACAAAATTATGGTTGGTTTTAGGGGACTACTAACTAATTATTCAAAAGGAACAATAAGTTGTTTGGGCCAACTTGTATGGGCTTTTTTAATGGTTGTATTGCCAGCTGTTAGATTTATGATTTATTGCCTATGTGTGTTGTTGTTAGTATTACCGTCTTGAACTCATGATTTGGCTTGGTGATCGTTTATCGAGTGTGATGTCGCATGTTGTTCATGTATGTGGGTTGTCAGCTGCTGTTTATAGGTTCGTTATTCGTTATACATTTTCATTTCGATGATATTTTGTCTTGTGCATCAGTGCATAGAGCTGTTCTGGTATGCTATAATGTGTTATTGTCAATGTGTAACCTGGTGTGTAGTCCTTCTGTTTATGCATGTATTGATATAGGTAGATTTAGAGTTAATATTAGACTTGGGGGTTTGAAGGTTTAAGCTTTGTAATAAAGGAATTAATTGTTGGTTGTGCTTTTGATGTTTGGTGTTATATTTTCTAGGTGTATTCTGTGACTTGTGTTCACTAATAAGAAATTATGAGAGCCCGTAAATGGATCCGTGTTTTTTTTTTCTTATTGATTTGTTTGCCTCTTTCTTGGTTTCATAGTTTGTGGGCAATGTGTTTAGACTGACCTATTGTTGCAGATTCCCTGGTTTACAAAGTGTTCATTATTCCCTAAAAATTTCTCACCTAACGGATAATAATAACATAGGTAGAAATAATGAAAACTCTACTTCTTGCAAAGATAGATACAACTGTGTCAAAGAACGGGAAAAAGCAAGACAAACAGCAGGAGTAAGATGAAGAACACAAAGCAACAAACGGTGACTTTTTTGTGCAATGTAAATATAAAGTAGATGGTCTTAAGATGTGTGTTTACGTACAAAACAACATTCTGAATGGTTGCATAGAATCAACAGTCTGACTTTATAGGACATTGCTTGATAATGAATCATACTAAATATGTAGAATCAATGGTACACATTTTAAAAACTATTGCGCATCGCAATATTGAATCATACTAGTTAAATCTATTATGAAATCTATATAAATAACTAAGGCGTGTATATGTGTTCGAAGCTTTTTAAATCATATAAAATCTTTTTAAATGTTCTCTTGTGATATTATCGTTTTCATGTGGTGTTTGCTTTCTTGGTTGATCCTTATGTGATTGCATCGGTTTCGATCTTTTCAATCATGCATTTGATTATGTTATTCATATCATTCCTCCTGTACTATTGATGATGGAAGTGGGCTAATACTCACCTAACAAGCACAAAAAATATAAGCTCAATCAATCTACATTTGTGAAAGTCTATTTCGGTCACTCATCTTTATTTTAAAATAGGAGTTGACTCCCATATTTCTGGAGCATCCTATTTACGGTAGAAAACACCAAACTTGAAAGATTTGATCTGCCCAAGATACATATAAAATTAATGTGGCTAGTGTGATATGATCCAAGTCGGGTCATACCCAATAACAAGCCTAACAAACACCGAAAGATAAATTATTTGTTGATAAGATCATAACAAATAATAAGTTACACCAATTTAGAAAATTGGATTTTCTAAATAATTACTTTTGTAGATGAACATCATTATATATATAATGTAATTTGTTCATGAGGGATTTCTTGTGCATTGTTTAAATTAGTTAAACAATAACAAAAGACTAGTTGTATGTGTTATAAAAATAAATTGGTTTAATTTTACAAAAGGTGAATGTGAATGGAATTTTAATTAAAATTTGAATGGGAGAGAGACCAAGGGGTGCCCATTTTCGGCCGCCCCTTGTGTCTTGGGAACCTCCTATTTTGTTGGTTCCAAGTACATGCATATGGTCTCTTGATTCATTATTCATTCACACACTCAACCAAACACACACACACAAAGAATCCTCTCTCTCTCTCCCTCTAGCTCACGATTTTGAAGAAGAATTTTCAGCTTGAAAACTTAGTTTCAAGGCTGAAAATTGAACAAGAAAGAGAGAACTACACTTGGTGTTCAAAGCCTAGCAAAAGGGTGTTGTTTGTTCAAGCTTGGGGTATCACTCCTTGAGGTTTTCTAGCTTGAAAACTCAGCCACAAAGTCACATTCCACAGCTTTCATTTCGGGTTTGAAGGAAGCTAACAAAGGTTGTAGTTTCTTGACTATCTAGTGTTCTTTCATTTGTATGTATTGTGTATAAAGATCCATGGGTTGGGGTTCCTTGTTAAATGGGTTTAACACATATATTATTAACATGTTTCAAATATTATTCCGCTGCGTTTTTCATATAAACCATGTTGTATGAAGCTTTGATAAACATGTTGGAACCCCTACAATGGCATCAAGAGCCACTTATACATATGCATACATTTATTTCCTCCCTAGTTCACGGTTTTGTGGTGATTGACACCAAAAAATCCGTGAGTTAGGGGCTGGATTTTGACCCCCTTTGGTGTTTTAAAGATGCTTCTTTATGCATATAAGGATCTTTAAAACTCTAGATTATTAGATGTTTATTTATATGTTCTTAACCCACTTGTTCTTGGTTTATGTTGGCAAAAAACATGGGCAAAAGGGGCTGCCAAAATCGATCTTCTTGTGTATGTTTGATCAGTTGTTGTTGATTATGCATAACAAAGCCTAGACCATTTGGATTGAATGATTGGTTGTCATGTTATATTCATTTGGGCATGTAATATTATAATTTTGTTTCAAGTCTTGTTTTGTAATCTATTCATTCATATGGTTTGTAATAAATAGATTAGGAGTTTATCTTTACTAGAAAATGTATTAGGATACATATTTTGTAAGGATGCTCAAGATCAAGACTTGAAGAAAAGATGGACAAAGAGGATGCTTGAAGATGTGGATTCAAGTGGGAGTTCCTTTTGTCAACCATGTGTCATGTTCTTAACCCTTAGGACAAGACCTTTTGACACACTTGTTTTGGCTAAACAAGTGTGCTCAACTTAGTATGCTTTGTTATGCATATATGGATTGTTTGGTTATGCTTGGTTGAATGCTTATGATGTTGTTTTTGTTTTGGATATTTGGATGTCATTAACAAACATCACCTAGAACAAGCTAATACAAGAAATTGGTTCTCAAATCATTAAAGCAAAATAGAATGGGTCTATAAAAGGAGTTAATGGTTTGCAAAATAAAATGGGTTTTATTTATAAGAACCAAATAGGTACCATATGGTTGAATGCATACAATCATATAGTACATGGATTTTTCTAAAACATGAATTGTGAAATTATAAATCCCTTTTGAAAAACAAGTTAAACACCATCCTTTTACACAACACTTAGGTTACTTGCAAACTCTTAGTGGGATAAAGGTCACCTAACCACTTTGAGGGAACTTGTAACTTGAGGTGATAGTGCCATGTTTGTGGGATAAAGGTCACCTAACCACTTATGTGGTAAACTCACACGTGTGTGTAAGTAGGATGACTTGATTTATAAAATATATTGAATGGATCACCTAAAATGTATTTTATAAAAGGTGTTGATGGGGTAAACATGCCGTTATAAACATAAGATGTTTAAATGATCCCATACCATTAGAAGTTGCAATGGGTTGCAATTGTCATTTATGACTACCTTGTTTATTTAAATAATGGGATAAAGGTCACCTAACCAATATTTAAATATAACGTTGGATTCTAAAAATATTTTTTTTATTAATAGTCTATGAGACGTAAAGGGTATTAATAAATGAAATGTATAATTATATCAACGATTACTAAAATGGAACTTTGTAAAATCTTGTAGATGGCCGATCACACCAACGCTAATAACGATGTACCAAACCAAAACAACCAATCTCTTAGGGCGATCCTTCAAAGGGATCGTCTAACACCTAACAACTTCATGGATTGGTACCGCAACTTGAGAATTGTTCTCAAGCAAGAAAAGCGGGCCTACATTCTTGATGATCCCATCCCCGATGAACCTAACGAGGAGGATGTGGAGACCTATAATGATTGGGTTAGATATACGGAAGACTCCATCCAAGTCTCTTGCTTAATGTTAGCAAGTATGACACCCGAACTCCAAAAGGATATGAGCTCCATGGAGCCTATGACATGATCACTCAGCTGCGGGAAACGTTCCAGCAACAAGCTAGAGTGGAGCGCTTCGAAACGGTTCGAGCGCTTCATGCATGTCGGATGGAGGAATCCCAATCAGTTTCATCTTATGTTCTTAAGATGAAAAGCCACATCGACCGCCTTCAAAGGCTGAACTGTCCCGTCTCAAAGGAGTTGGCCACGGATTTGATCCTAAATGGCCTAACTAAAAAGTTTGAGGCATTCGTCATGAATTACAACATGAACGGATGGGACAAGAGCATAAATGAACTTCATTCGATGCTCAAATCAGCTGAGGCGGGAATGGGTAAAAGGGTTTTACCCGTTCTCACCATTAATGAAGGTGGGAGAAGGAAGAGGTCTCTACCCCCTCCAAAGGCAAATGTTGCCAAAGGAAAGGGGCACGTTGGAGGAAAGGGGAAGATGGTTGTTAGGGCGGAACCTCCGAGGCCAAGGAGAAGAAGCAAAAGGTTGCTGTAAATGACCCATGCTTCAAATGTGGTGAGATAGGGCATTGGATGAGAAATTGTCCAGTCTATCTCAAAGAGTTGAGAGAAAAGAGGGATGCGGGGCAAACCTCAGGTATAATATACATGATACATATAGAATTAAATGTTATTTCTTCTAACACATGGGTATTAGATACCGGATGTGGAACTCACATTTGCAATTTGTTGCAGGGGTTCAAAAGAAATGAGCATTATGAGAAAGGGGAAATAAGTCTCTTCATGGGCAATGGTGCAAAGGTTCATGTGGAAGCCCAAGGAGACTACATTTTGAAACTTCCAAATGGTTTGGAAGTTATTTTAAGTAATGTATTATATGCTCCTAGTTTGACTAGGAACATATTTCTGTTTCCCGTTTAAGACAATATGATTATGATTTCAAGTTTGTTGACAATGATATTCATGTTTCTTTAAATCATGTATTTTATTTTAAAGCTATACCTTGTAATGGTATTTATGAATTGGTTCATGAAAACGCAACATATGATAGCTCAATATACCAAGCAACCACCAAAAAACTTAAATTGGATTTGAGTGATACCTACCTTGGCATTGTCGTCTTGGTCATATAAACAAGAAACGTATACAAATACTTCAAAAGAATGGTCTTTAAAAACAAATGAATGTGATTCATTTGATGTATGTGAATCTTGTTTACAAGGTAAAATGACTAAGGCACCCTTTAGTGGAACTAACGAAAGGGCAAAAGATTTATTAGGTATCATACATTCGGATGTATGTGGTCCTTTTAAGCCAATGACTAGGAATGGTGAGAGATACTTCATTACCTTTACCGACGATTATAGTCGCTATGGGTATGTGTACTTATTAAGGCACAAAGATGAAGCTTTTGAAATGTTCAAAATCTTCAATAATGAAGTAGAAAATCAACTCAACAGGTCAATTAAATTCTCCGCACCGATAGAGGGGCGAATACCTAAGTGATGTTTTTCAAGATCATCTTAGGAGTTGTGGGATTGTCTCACAACTCACTCCACCTGGAACACCACAACATAATGGTGTGTCTGAGAGGAGGAATCGAACCTTATTGGATATGGTTCGATCGATGATGGCTAGAAGCACATTACCTCTATCATTTGGGGATTCGCTTTGCTCTCCGCGGCACGTATTCTGAATATGGCCCCAACCAAAAAGGTGGAAAAGACACCTTTGAGATATGGCATGGAAGAGTTCCATCCTTATCATACTTAAGGGTCTGGGGTTGTGAGGCTTATGTTAAGACTCCCACCCCAAACAATTAGATGTCCGATCCACCAAGTGTATCTTTGTTGGATATCCTAGAGATTCTATGGGATATTATTTCTATGATCCACTGGAACAAAAGGTATTTGTTGCCAGAAAGGGTGAGTTCTTAGAAACTAAGTTCCTTATGGAAGGAATTAGCAGTAGAAACAGTGGATCTTGAGGAGGATCAAGAAACACAGCCCGATGCACGTTTGGTTGAAACTAGCACTCAACGTGAGGACGTTGAGGATGATCAAGGGGTTGATCAATACACACAAAACGTTCGCAGAAGTGGTAGAACTAGTAATCCACCTGAAAGATATGGATTTTTCATGGATGGATGCTATGTGGTGGATTCAGATGAACCAGCCACATATCATGATGCAGTGTCCAATTTGGATTGTGACAAATGGCTTGAGGCCATGAACGTTGAGATGCAATCCATGTATGACAATCAAGTTTGGGAACTTATTGAGCCACCTCTTAATTCCAAAGTAGTTGGAAGTAAGTGGGTTTTCAAGAAGAAAACCGATATGCATGGAAACTTGGATACTTACAAAGCTAGACTTGTAGCAAAGGGTTTCACTCAAACTCAAGGGGTTGATTATGATGAAACCTTCTCACCTGTTGCAATGCTTAAGTCTATAAGGATATTGTTTGCCATAGCAGCTCATTATGATTATGAGATTTGGCAAATGGATGTCAAAACGCTTTCCTAAATGGATATCTTGAGGAAGATGTCTATATGGTTCAGCCTGAGGTTTTGTTGATCCAAACATCCTAACAAAGTATGCAAGTTAAAGAAATCAATCTATGGATTGAAACAAGCATCGAGAAGCTGGAATCACCGTTTTGATGATGAAGTAAAGAATTTGGCTTCATCAAAAACGCTGATGAGGCTTGTGTGTATAAAAAGGCTAGTGGGAGCACAATAACCTTCCTAGTATTGTATGTTGATGACATTCTACTATTTGGAAATGACATTCCAACCATGGAAGGTGTAAAAACCTGGCTTGGAAGTTGTTTTTCCATTAAGGATCTTGGTGAAGCCGCCTATATTCTGGGAATAAAGATCTATAGGGATAGATCAAGACGGCTAATTGGTTTGAATCAAAGTGCATACATGACAAAATCTTGAAAAGGTTCAAGATGGAAACTCTAAGAAAGGTACTGTACCTATTCAAAGAGGGACAATATTGAGTACAACTCAATGTCCAAGCTCCAAGGAGGAGCAAAATAGAATGAAGGCAATCCCATATGCATCTGCTATAGGATCCATCATGTATGCAATGATATGCACTAGACCGGACGTGTCATGCGCTTTAAGCATGACAAGTAGATACCAGCAAAATCCTGGTGATAGTCATTGGATGGCTGTCAAGAACATTCTGAAGTACCTAAGGAGGACTAAGGACATGTTCTTGATCTACGGTCTGGTGAAGAGGAACTCGTTGTAAAAGGTTACACGGATGCGAGTTTCCAAACCGATCGAGATGATTCACGATCTCAATCAGGGTACATCTTTATTCTAAATGGCGGAGCTATTTCTTGGAAAAGCTCAAAGCAAGAAGTCGTAGCGTTGTCCACTACAGAGTCAGAATACGTCGCCGCTTCAATGGCAGCACAGGAAGCTGCATGGCTGAAGAAATTCATAGCCGATCTAGGGGTAGTCCCTTCCATTCAGGATCCCCTAGAGATCTTTGTGACAACGAAGGTGCGATTGCTCAAATCAAGGAACCTCGTGCTCATCAAAAGACTCGGCACATTGAACGGAGATTCAACTACATAAGGGATGAAGTTGAAAAGGGAAAGATATGTATTCGCAAAGTCCACACTGATAAAAACATTGCGGATCCACTCACAAAACTCCTTGAAAAGGCAAAGCATGAGGGTCATGTTTGTGCCATGGGACTTAGATATTCAAGTGACTGGGTTTGATGTCGTATTTTGTATTTGGATATTGGAACTTATGTTATTTGACTTGTTTATATGGTTATTATTTTCATTTGTTCTTCTTTTAGCATGTTTAAATCCGTGAATAATAAGTTATTCTAAACGTCCGTAGTCGATCATACTTGTGGGAACAACTATGAATGTAAGACTATAATGAACTTGGATTGGTTGATGTTCATAAGATATGAATATAGAGCAAGAGGTTGTTACCAAGGTTCATTGATATCTATGGGATATAGATATTGGACTGACCCGCACTCAATTATTTCTGCATGGAATCTTCTGATTAGTCATAAGAAATTTTTGAGTAAAGGCGAATATCATTGTATCCTCAGACCTGAGATACATATTGGGTCTCGATATTCACCAAGTATTGTACTTTGACTTAGTCCTTTGCTGTTCTGAAAAGGCAGTACATAAGGCTGAGTTCAGGTATGATATGAGGTGATTGTGAGAGACGTATGTAATCAAGATGGAATTTGTTCCTCTTATTCGTTGAGAGTTAGATGTCTAAGGCCTGTTAAAGTTAAATCATCAGAGAATGACTATTCTGTGTCTCTTGGATTTAACATGACATCTGTATCAAAGGATAGATGATTAATTCACCTAAAAACATATTCAAGTAAGGTACTTGAAAAGGATGATGTTATTGAATGGCACTTAATCATATACATTAGGGGTAGCAAACCGTTGCTAGGCGTTATTTGCTGCTTGCATCAATCTTCTATGAATCTTGTGCAAGTGGGAGATTGAAAGATTTGATCTGCCCAAGATACATATAAAATTGATGTGGCTAGTGTGATATGATCCAAGTCGGGTCATACCCAATAACAAGCCTAACAAACACCGAAAGATAAATTATTTGTTGATAAGATCATAACAAATAATAAGTTATTACACCATTATTTAGAAAATTGGATTTTCTAAATAATTACTTTGTAGATGAACATCATTATATATATATGTAATTTGTTCATGAGGGATTTCTTGTGCATTGTTTAAATTAGTTAAACAATAACAAAAGACTAGTTGTATGTGTTATAAAATTAAATTGGTTTAATTTTACAAAAAGGTGAATGTGTGAATGGAATTTTAATTAAAATTTGAATGGGAGAGAGACCAAGGGGTGCCCATTTTCGGCCGCCCCCTTGTGTCTTGGGAACCTCCTATTTTGTGGTTCCAAGTACATGCATATGGGTCTCTTGATTCATTATTCATTCACACACTCAACCAAAACACAACACACAGAATCCTCTCTCTCTCTCTCTCTCCTCTTAGCTCACGATTTTGAAGAAGAATTTTCAGCTTGAAAACTTAGTTTCAAGGCTGAAAATTGAACAAGAAAGAGAGAACTACACTTGGTGTTCAAAGCCTAGCAAAAGGGTGTTGTTTGTTCAAGCTTGGGGTATCACTCCTTGAGGTTTTCTAGCTTGAAAACTCAGCCACAAAAGTCACATTCCACAGCTTTCATTTCGGGTTTGAAGGAAGCTAACAAAGGTTGTAGTTTCTTGACTATCTAGTGTTCTTTCATTTGTATGTATTGTGTATAAAGATCCATGGGTTGGGGTTCCTTGTTAAATGGGTTTAACACATATATTATTAACATGTTTCAAATATTATTCCGCTGCGTTTTTTCATATAACCATGTTGTATGAAGCTTTGATAAACATGTTGGAACCCCTACAAAACTAATAATAGCATCTTACTTTTTTTCTCTCTAGATGGAGAACTAACTTCTTCTTTCTTATCATCCTTTTTGTATAATAATCCTTGCCTATATCATCTGAGATCCTGGTAACTTATACATAGTTCACTCCATTAAGACTTTTACCATGCATGGCAAGGATTAACTTGCATTGCATCAAACCCCTACTCCATCAATCTTACTTATTTCTTGTACCTGCTCATATCTTACTTTTACGCTTTAAACATGTTATTCCTTCAATCACCTTGTATAGGTTATTGACTTGAGCGCCGAAGTGACCTCAGTGCTAGTCCCCGGGTCCTTTAACATAGATCTTCTTTATTGTTGCAGCCTAGATCCAAACTCGGAATTGCTAGATACGGTTCAACCCAACAAGCCCGACTTGGATTTTATGTGTAGCAACAATTATGATTCCTTTCCGCTCCTACTTTTTCCCGGATGGTTCTAGGTATAAAAGATACAATCGAGATATGGTAACTTGGGATTTTTTTTTTGGGTTTTAGAGTGTATCGACAACAATAAGGGTTCTTTAAGTGGGGAAATTCGCATCAAGAAACTATCAAAAAACCTTTACATCAATTTGTTTCTGTTTCTATTTGGGTACAACTGTTGTTAAACACATATATAACTTGATTTTTCATTTTGTTTTGGTGTGCTATTATCAATTACATTATGGGAATCATGGGTCACGTGATGTGATTGCATCGGGTCCGATCTTTTAAGTCATGCGTCTGATTATGTTGATAATTCCTCCTGTTATGTTTCCTTTTCTCACCAACGTTTTGTTATTGGATGGTTTTAGGTATAAAAGATACATCCTAGATATGGTTGCATAGGATTTCTTAGGTATTATGACAAAAGTAAGGGTTCTTTGGGTTATTCGAATGCTTCACTAGCACATATATTGCGATGACGAGCGATGGTGTGTGATGGTATGCGGTGGCTCACGGAAGGTGCATGATTGCAGCTGTTGATCGGCCAAGGGAATATGGCAGATCAAAGGGATAACCAGACTTCTAGATTTCAGCAGAGAGGGAAATCGTTTTATTCAATCTTTGTTGCTACTTTATTTATACTCAATCGCATATGTAGTTATCGTATGTATCTTATTTGGGATAAGATCAACATAAGCTTTTTCAAAAAAATAATAATTATCTTTATTTATTAAATATAATTATATGATAATAAATTAAATAAACAACCATGATTATCTTTGATATTTTTATGTGTATCCAATTATCAAAAAATTATATAAATTAATAACATTAATCAATTGTTGATCAACAACCCCTTAATTTTGTAACATTTACAAAACACATTCTCACCACCAACCGTATTTTTATAGTTTGTGTACTCTTCTCACCTTAACTCTAGTGTACTCTCTTCTTTGGTTATCGAGATTTTAATCTATATTTTGTTATCTATGTTATTACCAAGCTGCCATTTTACATATATAATGTAAATACAAGAACATACACACATTATGTAGAGCATAATGCACAACCTGCCAAAGAACAGATTGTAACACCCTAATTTTAATCAATTAAGGGCATATTTAAAGCAACCATGGCTGCTTGGAAGACTCTGGAACAACCCATAAAATTTTGGAGCAACAAAGCAATGCAAGAAGGTTCTACAATGTCAAGCAAGACACTAAAAAACATGACTCTAAGTGCTAGTACAAAAAAAATCATCTAGAGCAGCCTTGAATAGTGGCATAATTCAGCCATAGAGACTAGATGGAAAGATCATGGAAAAGCCTAGATAATATTATAGAAATATCTAGTCTTAGATTTTTCTATAAATAAACTATTGTATAGAGAAATCTAGATATAGAAGAATCTGGAAACCATGAAAGTATAAATAGGATGGTGGTACTTCATTTATTAAATTTAATTATATGATAATTAAATAAATAAACAACCATGATTACCTTTAACTTTTATTTACATCTAAAGGTAAGTTTATGGTAAAAAGTGTCTTTAATAAAAAGCGTAAAAATGAAAAGATTGTGAGTTTGACACATGTCCTTCTATTGTTTTAAAAATGAAAACATTTTGGTCATTGTGTCTAATAAATCAGTTAATTGTGTGATATACTTTCATTATGTCAAATATTAGTTTATTGTGTCATATATTTTATATTATTTTTTATATGTATTATCATTGTGTTTTATGTTTTAAATCATTTTATGTTACTTGTCATTGTTTTTAAAGATTATATGAATTTGTTATCTATTATTATGTTTTACAATTAGAAGTGCACAATAATATATTTTCACCAATATATTTATCAAAACTCATAGTGTTAAAAATAACAATGTGTTATTTTTGTTATTATTTTATATACATTATATAAAACATGTTGTTATTTATCATTATGATTTACAACTAGAAGTATACAATAATGTTATTTCACCAATGTATTATTCAAAACTCATAGTGTTCAAGATAACAGAATAACGATCAAAAAACATAGTGAAACATTGTGCTATTTTGTCATTGTTTTTAATGTATTAGATTAATTAGTTGTTAATTTATTGTTATGTTTTACATATTAGAGATACCAATATTCAACCATTATATTTTTTTAAGTTCATCATTTTATAGAAATACAATAGTATTTTGAAAAATATAATTACTAATAAAACGACACAATGAAGTGCACTAAAAGACATAATGAGCTGCACTAAAATACACAGTGACGAGATATGAGCTTAAAAAGTATAAAAAATTATTATATTTTTATATAACAATATTGTACTCGTTTAAAGATAAAAACACTCGTTTTTATGATAAAAATTTTATAAAAAAATAGTAACGTACATAGAAGTTATGAACGTTAAAACCGTTCATAACTTTTAAGTCACATGCAAGTCACATGTCATTTCTATCTTTTTTTTTAAATGTTCATAACTTTTTTTCATAATATTTTCTCAAAAAATTTCAGCATTAATTTTTGTTTTTTTTAATCTTTTCAACGCCTGCCCTATTGATTTATATATTTTTTAAAATCGTCCACCCGTTATTTATAAATGTGTAAATCTGGTTATACAAATGTGTATACCGGATTTACATATATGTCAACCGGTATACACATGTGTAAAACTATTTTGTAAAAAAAAATGATAAATTTTTATTTTTTTATATTTTTTTAATTTTTTGTGAAAAGAGAGAAACGAGTGAAACATTTTTGTGTTTTTATTTTTCTTATTTATGTGTTATTTTTTATTTTATAATTTTTTTATTACATTTTATTAATTGCCATTTTGACATTAAAAATTAGTGACTCAGATTGGTTTCTAGATTTCTCACAAAAAAAAAAGTTATCATTTGATCCCTTGTAGTATTTTTACAAAATTTCTATATATATTTTTTCTAAGCTAAAATTTAAAACACCAAATAAATGAGTTTTATATGACGACTTGTATATTTACGTATTAACTTATTGTACCTCACAAAATACAGACTGTTTCAGCAACAAAATT